>JARHVA010005711.1:177500-265000 GCA_037957365.1 Torreya grandis
AAGAGATTAATTTGAGAGATTCTGATCCCATGTGCAATTTTAGATGTGTCAGCATAAATAAAAGGTCAAGAGTGAATAATGTGTATTGATTCACATGAACTAAACAAGATCACCAATAAGTGATACTTTTCATTTCCAATAATAGATGACTTAATGGATTTTTTTAGTGGAACAAGGTAATCCACTAAGATATATGTTAAAAGTGGGTATTATCAAATCCACATAAGAGAAGGTGATCATTGGATGACCATATTCAAGAAAATGATGGGTAATATGAGTGGTTGGTCATGCCATTCAGTTTATGAAATGATATGAGTATGTTCATGAGATGTGTGAAGTAAAATTTCAAGTAATTTTTTGGTAAATTGTTTAATCTATACTTAGATGACATTCTAATTTTTAGTCATTCTAAGGAAGATAATTTCAAGCATTTGAGGTTGGTTTTGGATAAGGTAAAGGAAGATAAATTATTAGTAAACTTTAATAAGTGTAGATTCATGTAAGAGGAACTAATACATTTGGTATTTTTAATCTCAAAATATTGGTTTAAGATGGACCTTGACAAGGTTAACATAATTTTGGATTGACATTCATCAAATAGTATGCTTAAAGTAATAAGTCTCCATGTGTTGGTATATTTATACATGAAGTTCATTAGAAAATTTAGTGGCATATGTGCACCCATCATAGATAATATGAATGGGGATAAGAATAAATTTAATTTGACTATTACAAAAAATAATATATTTTAAACTTTTAACATAATTAAGATGTAATAGCCAGTGTTAGCCTTACTAGAATTTTGAAAAGTGTTTGACATTTATTGTGATGCAAGTGGAACAAATATAGTAGGTATGTTGGGTCATGAGGGTAAGCCCATTGCCTATTTCACTGAGAAGTTCATTGAAGCTAAGATGAAGTATCTATTTTACAACCAATAATTTTATACAATGGTTCATGCTCTTAAGAGTGTGGTGACATTAAATTTTGCTAAAGGAGATAATTTTATACATAGACAATCATAATTTATAGTTCATAACCAGCCATGGTAAGATAAATAAATGAAAAATGAAATAAGTAGAATTTATTTAAAACTATTCTTTTATTAAAAAAATACAATTGGAAAGTCAAATAAGGTATTGGATCACCTAAGAAGGTGAGATCTTGTAGTGAATGAGATGAGGGTGAAAGTAATTGGATTTGAGTCAATGATAGCGTTTTATTAAAAAGACTTGGATTTTTGAGATGCATGGATAACATTAAACAATACAAAAAACATAAATACAACACTATCATTAGAGTATGGAATTAAAGATGGATTTTTGTTCAAGGGAAAGATGTTATGTATACCTAAATTTTGTATTAGAGATAACATATTGAAATAAAAACATAGTGAAGGTTAGGTGGTAATTTTGGGTATGATAAGACTCTGGTGAAAATGAGTGACAATTATTTTTGGCCTAAGATGACTATAGCTGTGAATATGTTTTTATGTAAGTGTAGTATTTATCAATATTCTAAGGAAAAAATTTAGAACATTAGTTTGTATCGGCCATTGCCTATTGTTGATAAACCATAGGATTCATTGAGCATGTAATTTTTTGGATTAAAAGTAAAAAAATAAGTAATTAATAAATATTATTATTGATAGATATTATAATATGACTCATTTTATAGCATTTAAGAATACTAGTGATGCCACATATATTTAAAATTTATTTTTTCAATATGTTATGAGATTGCATGGGTTATATACATACATACAGACATACACACACACACAGATATATATATATATATATATATATATATATATATATATATATATATATATATATATATATATCTGTGTGTGTGTGTGTGTGTGTGTGTGTGTGTGTGTGTGTGTGTGTGTGTGTGTGTTGTAATAAAATTTTAAATTACATGATAACAACTCCTATAGGAAATTAGAGACTGTTTAGTGACATGTAAGGTAATTTTTTTACAAAATGATACATCAACTTTTTATCCCAGTGGATAAAGCTTGGATCATATACTAAAATCTATCTCAATGACTTCTAGTTATTATTTAGTTCACTGGTAGTCATAAATTCTCATGGTTATATATGTTTGATCACAATATTATTTAAATGTGTTTTCATCTCAAAAACTATAATTGGGACTTGGGTAATCCCATAAACAATCCACAATCTTACAAATGCCATTCATGTTGGTGTGGAACGAACCTTGGATGTTAATGACTATCTGGATGGAAATGGAATAACAGTTAATACATTTGACAAAGCATAAGTGCCTCTTAAACATGTAATGGGTCTCATGCAAGATAATTCATACAAGGTAACAAGTAAGACATAAAATTATGTTGCTATCAATCCTTAGATGACATATTATTCTATATTGAATCAAACTATAGAGATTAGCTGATAGGCCTATATAAAGCCTCATTTTTGATACCAGATCAAGTTGTTGTGATCAAATTATAAATTTAGTCATTATAATAAAGGTCATAATGTTGAAGGGATAATAAATAATTCAATGTTTTGGAAAAGAAATGGTATGAAACCAATTATTAATTTAGCCATAAAAACACTTTTAAAACCTTTCACCCCATATCCCTCAACACATTCATGTAATATTTCATGTTTAACATATTTCAAGTATCATTCCACACCTCAAAATGCATTAGGTCATATTTAATGGATATTTATTAAATTTCCAATTAGTTATACAAAGATGGATGCTACCATGAGATCTTCTAGTTTTGACACTCCTTAAAGCTTTAGCATTATATTTGAAAGTGGTCAAATAATGGAAATCACTATTACTTTATTATGATCCAATGTAAATGTTGGTCATGATATAACACTTATTTATTTGGAGTTTGAATTTCATAGAATTAGTGAAAAAAAGGATGAGATCATGCTTTCTAATTCTTACTCAAAGACCAAGATTGATGTCAAATCCTTATTGTTAACTGAGACACTTATTCCTACCATAACTTTGACAAAGGTTAGGTTTTAATATAATTCTATTGAATTAGTGACTTTTCATGTCCATACATCATTGGAAAATTTTACATCTAGGGCACAAGTGTATGGGTTGACATTGACATTCTAGTTTACTTTGGTTGAGGCATATGACATATCCATATATCTACCATTACTTAATTACCACATTTATAACATGGTTTGAATCATAATTTTATATGATAATAGACATAAATAAACTTGTATTGGCCATGGAAGATGTATATACAAATGATTAATAGTTATAAAGGATTGATTTGTAGGAACACTATTGATTGGTGAAATTACCTATGGGAAATTATCATTTATGAGCCACAGAGAGGAACAAAATTGGAAGAAATATCCTATATAATCTAATATATATTACATGGTGCGTATAAAAACTAAGGAAATGGATACAAATAAGGGTATTATTATTATAAAAATAATTTTGGAGTAGAAGTTGGAAAAAAAGGTATGAAATTTTAAGATATCAATCCTTCACATGACACAATTTAATAATGTGAAGAATGGATAGGATTGTATAGTTCTCTCAAGTTGTAATATGCCAAACATATTACACTTTTATGAGGTTCAAACTAGGAGTAATATTGAGGATGTATGTGGAATTTTAGTGTAATCATTTCATACAATATGGACTTTAATAACTTGTCAATAATATTTTATGATGCATTTTTCAAATTATCCGACATATATTTTATTTATCTAAAACCTGCATCATGTATTTTATCCTTAATTTTTTTAAAAGTGTTTAATGAGATTTAAAATTCCACCAAGTCTCCCATATCACCTCATTATCCTTTTACATATCCCATAAAAGACTTTTCAAATCTTTAGTTTTCATGAATTCATAGTATATACTTTTGAAAATAGTTGTTTATGAACTAATACATGTTTTTCTTACATTTCAAAAGATGGGTTTTTCCTCATTCATGGTATTTAGTGAGTTGGGAGGTGGTTTAAAAGATAAATTTGTGGTATTAGGTGTTTATAGGTGGTTTTGACAATGACAACACAGAATTTCTTATTAGGAGTGAGTTCGGTAAATACCAACATGGTTTCATGCCATGGTGGATTTCTAAGCATAGTTTTGTCCTCTCTAGATTTTTAAATAGTTTAAAGCCCATTTTGATAATAAACTCATGGTTTTAGGCATGTGAATATATTTTGAATATTATATTTCATCTTATGATCTTTTAAAAATAATAATGCATGTTTTATCTTCTTTTGAACCTCAAAACATGTAAAAACTCTTCAAAAAACCTGCATACCCCTTCTCTTTTCCCTCCAAATGGCATGAATTTGGTTATTTCAAGATTTGGTGATCCATTTTTATGTTTGTGAACTTTTTCATGCATTATAAAATTTAAAAACATTTCCATAACCTAGACAACATCCTTTTATCCTTCCAAAGGTAGTTTTTACTATTTTGAAACACTATGTTGTCAACCAAAGATAGTATGTGTTGGAGATAGGTATTTTTGAGTAAATATTAATATAGTTTCTATCCTTTGCATGGATCTTCTCCTTCTAACCCACGTGTATCTAAAATAACTACTCAATTATCATTCAAACCACTAAAGATAAAAATAGCTATTAGAGAAGTTAATTTAAATATATCATGGGTGGTATTTGATAAAAATAATATATTTTCTATACATGAAGTGGATTTCAATATACTATTATACCTTATGTAGAATTTAGAATAATATCTTTTGTGAATAATAACCTATATGAAGTTTTCATTTTATTTATTATTCATTTCAAGTCTCTAAAGGTGGTTTTCAAATCAAAACATGATATTTTAATCTTGATCATTAGAAGTTTTCATGTGAAAACCTATGGTTTAGGTATGACATAGATATTGGTTTTTGATGCTCTTGGATACATATGTAGATTCTGATTTTTTTTAATTATATGTAATCCTTTTCTACATTATACAATCTCTTGAAGATTTTTTTTGTGTATAAAACTTGATTTTTCATGCCCATCACATTTTGGAAAATAGTCATTTGGGCATTTGCATGCAATAAGTTGATAAATAGATTTATACTATTTTTAAACATGGCATAAAAAAATTATTGTTCTCAACCTTCACTAGGACCATCTCTTACCATGGATTTAATTTGATAATAAGGATACTTGAGTTTTCAACTCTCCAATTTAATGAGGTATATGGATAACTAAATGTGTAAACTATTATAGATGGTAAGCTTGTGTAATTGATTGAAGAGTCTCATGAATGTTTGAATTATAGATAGAATGAAACAAATTATCTAATGGAAAAGTATGAATTTTTTAAAAAAAAGATAAGAAAAGGAAGATTAACAATTGTTAATAAAAGGTCTCACACCCCACTAGATAGAGAACAATAATTCCTAGATGATGATATAACTATACATAATTGAGGCCATAATATTCAGGCCTGGGTTTCACAAGATGGTTTTTTTTTCATAAAATAATTGCCTTATGGATAAGATGACATGAAATTTGTACATGAATTGGAAGTAATGCCAGTGCCAAAGATAGTAAAAATCTCCATTTACAATGAATTTGAATAAAAATTATTTGAGTTAATTGAAAAAATGTATTCACAAGATACGGTCTTATAGAATGGCATTAATAAATATTGATGAGTTTAAGGAATTCCAAGAATAAATAAAACATGAATAGAAATGAATAATATTTTGGATCTATATAAAATGTGACTAGACATTTAGAGAAAGGAAAAATAATAGAATGTAGAAGACTTGCAATTTATTCCATTTTAAAATGCTCGAGGGAGAAATAAATTTTAACAAAGCAAACAAGAGGAGTAAAATCTAGTTATAGTTGTTATGTAAAGTTTACCACAAAAAAATAAGTCTTCATTTTCTTCATAATTATTCAAAATAACTTTTTATCTCTCCAAATTTATATTTATCCATTACACTTTTTGTAATAATTTAAAAAGTTTGTGTTTTACTTTTTATAAGTTGTAAATGAGAAAGTAATAGTCAAATAGAAATATTTTACCAAAAAGTTGTTTATAAATATGGTTGTGGTGGGTTTCACCCTCATAAGATATAAATACAAGTGTTGTGTATTGTAAATGGGATTTTTTATAGTAGAATGTTTTTTACAAGATGGAAGGAAGGAAACTATATGCACAACCCCATGAATGATTAATACAAAAGTAGTTTACATGACTTTGTGCCATGAATATTTTTGGTGAATTATGTGCATCATTATTTACACCCAAATTTATTCTAGTTATTTTAATTAGTTAAAATAACATTCTTATATAGTAAATGGATACATAATTTTTAGTGGAATTCTATTGAATCTTCATTAAAAAGTTTACTAATGGGAAACCTTGGTGAGATTAAGAATATGATTTTATGCCTATTTTTATTTGGAAATACATAGTTTTAAAAAAAACTTATGTGTAAATATATCCAATATCCTTGGTGTATTTACCTTACTCATATGTTCAATGTACTTATCTCTCATCTTTTTTTCATAAAAAATGTTTCCCATGTTACAATATTAAATCTTGGTCTATTATAGTGAGTCTATGTGTTTAACCACCTGGGGTTGTCCTTCATATTTTTGGTAGTTATCATAACATACTTTACATTTAATTGGATATAATAATATTATTGTTCTTTTCTCATTCCCCTTCTTCCCCTTCTTCCCTTCATTTCATTTTTATATCCTTTTTTTACTTTTTGATCAAAAGTATGAAAAACCCACAAAAAATGTTTTTTCTATAAATCACTATCAATATTTCTTTTCTTGATTTTCGTTTTTAATTTTAAATAAAGATAGCTCCACTTGTTAATATTAGAGGTATTTGTTCCCAAATTTTTTTTAGACATAAGGATTTTGTCCCCACATTGTTGACTAAATGTCCCCATTGTGTGCCCTTGACAATTTTTTATCCAATAGTATATGTTGAATACACTATGGATCAAGGTGCTTTTTGCATGAGATTTTTAAAAATTTCAAAGTAGCCTCCCATATAACTATGTCTGGTAATACATTGAGATGAATTAACTAGTCTTTGCATAGTTTTGATTGAATAAATGGCATTCGTTCACCCCAACCATAATGTTCCCCTTGTCATATGGGGAAAACATTTTGGTCCATTGGGTTTGGCCCAGTACAATGAGTTACCTTAAAACACAAAGAAGGGATTTAAAAAAAATTATAACCTAGAAATTCAATATCCAAATAATCATAGCTTTGATTTCATAATGTCTTGTAATATTTTTGGAGTTATGCATGAATATGTCTCTATAATATTTTTTTTGAAACTCTCATTGGACCTATTGTCGATTTGTTTCGGCACGTATATGATGGATGCATTATGAATTAGGACTAATTGAATAATATTTCACTAGATATATTTATATAATTTGTTTACATATGTTCATTATTATTTTATTTATCAAATCCATAACTAAGATGGTGAGTAGATGAAATAATTCATTACACGTTTCAGTTAAATTTTAAGACTAATTCCTCATGTAGATCAACCAAGAATTAGAAATAAAATTTATGTATTCATTATATCTATACATATAGAGATCAAATTCACCTTGATAAGGAATAAGGTGAATAACATGCAAGCTATCCCATAGGAAACTATTGACATTGAAGATGTCACAATTTTGTCAAGAATGTTTAAGAAATAAAATTTAAAACATACTAATATGTAATGATAAAAATGGTGGAACCCAATTTAATCAAAAACCCTAAACATTTATAAAATAAATTCAAAAGGAAAATTTTTGGTCAAACATGTGAGAAATCTGAGAGATAAAATGAGATATTGCTTCATGTCACATATGCTGCTGACCCAATGAAGTTAAAAGTCTATGTATTTTGGATAGTAAAATTGAAGGCCTTGATCTCAGTGTTAAATGGATTTATAGAGGCCTTATTGGTGATGAAGTATGTAATATTCCTCTTTACCATTTCATTTCTCAGGGGCTTCCATGTGGTAGAAAGGCTTGGTATGCCCTGGGAATTCACTCCATTCTTTTTACCCTAGTTCCACTTAAAATGAAGGGTAATTTTATTGTACAAAGCCTATAGAAAACATGGGACAAAATTAAGCCCCATATAACATGGGTTTGTACGGGTTTTATGAATATTCTCTCCATTAATTCACATTCTTTCTAGTGGTATCCTTTCCTTAAATTTTAGAATGTTCCCTTTTCCTTAGTACCTTGGGTTAAATGACTAATAATGTTAAGGAAAGGTGTGAATACTACAGGTGATATGTTTTACAATTTGAATTGGTATTGGTTCACATGGAATAAAATTTAGAATACATTTCATTTAAATAATCCGTATGTAGATACAATATCAAAAATTCAAGGCTCCATACCTAATGAATATTTGCACAAAATAGGTGCCAACTCCCTCATTCTTTGGTGCATGTATTGGCAATGGCATATATCCACCCATTTCATTCAATACTCACCTCAATTGGTTTATAATCTTATTTCCCCTCAACATATCCTAGATGAAAGGCTCAACATTAAATGAAATCTCCATTCCAATCATGAGGTTTAGGATAAGCATTTTAGCACTATGTGGTATGTTTCTATTGAGACCCAAAAACCTCATTTTTATGGTGTCTCTTTTCTTAGGGTTTACCTTCAGGTGATTGGATAATGTGTTTTGGGATGTTAAATACCATATTTTCATCTTTTTGGAAACTTGAGACTTCTAATAACTTTTTTGGTTTTTATCTCAAACACAATCTACATGGCACTATATTCATTCCCTCTTTTATCCTTTCTAATCTTAAATATTTACATGGAAAATTGCTCTCTTAGGGGACTCAACTTTGCTTCTTATAAAATAAAATATATTTTGATAGATATTTTAAGATTATATTTTAATTTAAATATGAAAAGATATAAATTATGCTTTCTTTAATCATGAAGATCTAGAACATAGTTTTCTGTTACTAACAAAATTACTAGTATATCTAATATTACTCTTCAAATTTAAATTTAGACACATAATCATTTCTTGGAATTAAATATTATCTAGTGTTTACGTTACCACTAGGAAAATTCCATGTACATGATTAGTTGTGAACCTTATGCGCCACCATATTATCTTATGCCTCTCAAGGTCAAGGGTGTGGTCTACACTAGTAACATTCCAAGAACTAGACACATGAGTCATTTTCCTCATCAGTCACAACCTTGATGGTATTACCTATGATATGGTGGTTTCAGTGGATCATCTAGAATTAGAGGTGATGGTAGGGCCTAGGGCCCTCCTCCCTCAAATAATGATGGTGACAATAGGGGTTGGGATCCTACCTCTAATAAAAAAATTCATGATTGACTTTGGTAATTTCTCCTCAAAGTCACCAATATGATGAATTGCATTCCTAAAAAACTAATGGATGGGTGCCCCCAAATATGGATGGGTGCTCTAGTAGGATGGGGTAATAAGCCTCAAGACCCAACATCTTCACTGCCTCCCCAAATGTTCATTTAGTTGTGACTCCTTAATTGTCCATTTTATTTATTTTTATTCCATGCTCTTTGTGATTAAATGTCAAACTATTGATATGATGGTTTTTTATGTGTGGTCATTTATCTACCATATTATATACCTTTCCCAAGGCATTTTCTCCCTTGGCATGACTTTTATCATGGGGTGTGACTTATCCACCCCCACTTTTTTAATGATTATCATTGTATCATAATATTTTTTTATTAATATGTATATGTGTTATTCAATTAAAAAAGAGAGATAATTATTCTCATTCCATAAGATTTCTCAAACCTCATGGCCCTAGGAAAAAATGATTTCTCTTAAGAATAATTAGTTGAATCATGAACATAAAAAGGATATGACTCGTAATGTGATATTTTTATTTTTGAATGAGAGGGTAATGATGAAAAAAATTATATAAACAATAATATGCATATTGTATTAGAGTGGAGGAATCAATGTTCAAAATTAAAAATTCACCTAGCACTTTATTTTCATGTTCAATTGTAGAATATTTCTCTAAGAGATCTAAATCTAAAGAACTCAATCCTGCATAAATTGAATATCACAGTCATTAAAAATTCAAAATCAATGATGTGAAGGTAGAATAAAATGAATCATGCCCAATATTTATTTCAAGTGAAATGAAAACTATCAAGGTAGAAGATATTGATGAAGATGATGAAAATGATTCAATCAATTATGAATTTGTCTCTGTTATGGGAAATAATGTGGAAAAAAATCTTTCCACTCAATTCATTTTAAAAGATATTTTTATTATTGTTCTAGCTCAAATATAAACATAAAACAATCTTCACTTTGATTGATATCATGTATCTATCACATACACATTATATGCCACTCAAGAAAACATTGAAAAAGCCCAATAGTTCTAAAAAAATCTCATAAAAGACTAGTGAACTTGTAATGATTCAAATTCAAAATGTAAAGACACTACTAATTTATTTATTCATTAATATCTAAGTATGCACAGTGATTTTTAGTTCATCCTCTTCCTACCTACTTGGACACTATTAATGAATGCATTTAGATCTCATAATTAAAATCCATTTTTTTAAAATGGTAGGTACTTATCCTATCTTGTTAATGGTTTTGTGTAGTCTTTTCCTTTTACACTACTCCCTGTAAATAGTTTAATTTTTCATATCTTGGCTTGTTTCCATTTCATGTCTATATTTTGGTGTTAGTGTGCTATTTTTCAAAAAATTCAATATTTTATCTATTTTACCCTCTTCTTAATGTTTTTTTATTTTTACCTATACATGTTTGTAGCTTTATTCATTGCATATAAACTCTTAGTAGATGATTATATGATTTTAACAAGGAGGTCAACACAATCACTATTTTAGGTGGATGAAAATATAACATTTTCAAGGGATGTATGATCATTATTTGATGGTTTAGTGTTTAAATATATATTTATTTCAACATCCAATTTGAATCCAATTTAAAAGGATTTATTAAACCCCATGTCCTTTCTATAGTATAAGTCTTACTCAATTGTTAGAATTACATCTAGATAAGGTCCTTCAAACATCTAATCCAAGTGGATCTTTAAATCAGATATTTGATAGTATGTTTAAATAATGGTAATTTTAGTCATGAAAATGGTGATATATATATATATATATATATATATATATATATATATATATATATATATATATATATATATATATATATATATATATATATATATATTCATCAAATGGTAGGATGAACATGTTTTTCATGGATCTCTTCATGTCAATAGGTAAACATGTAAAATTTTCAATAGCAGGTGATCTAACTCAATAGTTCATGTTCATTTATCATACTATTGAGAGTGGTGAACTAGATGTTAGTTGGTTAGATAATATTACATAGAAATTATGAAGTAGATAATCTAGCTAGGGAGCACATGTTCATTTATCATATGATTGAGATATGAAAACTAGATGTTAGTTGGATAGATCATAATATGGAAATGTGTTATACATTTATTTTTTAGGAATTTATGTCAATAAGGCACCAAATGACTATGATTATAGAGTTATCCTACCTTTTGCTAAGGAATTCAGTCCCACAGTTGGAGCAATTTTTTGTTCTAAAATTTTACATTTCATGAGAAAACCTTCAGTTGTGATTATATAGGAAATTATAAGAGTTTTGATAATAGGCAAGGTAATTTTTTTACAGCATGAGACATTGACTTAATAACCCAATGGGTGAGGCTTGGGTCACATACTAAAATCTACTCCAATGAATATTAGCACTTATTTAGCTCATTGTAATTCTTTAATAATAATGATTCTCTATATTTATTTGTGATATTATTCCTATGTGTTTTGATCTCAAAAATGACATTTAGGACTCAGAAAATACCACAAACCATACACACTCTTATAAAGATATAGATGGAATTCAAATTGGTGTGAGACAAAACATGGATGTTAGGGGCTATCTAGTTAAAAATGAGATGGCTAAAAATACATGAGACAAATCATAAGTTCTTCTTACACATGGAATGGGTCTCATGTCAAATAAATCACATAAGGTAAAAAATAAGACATAAAATGATCTTATTATGCATCCTTAGATCTAAAATTACTCTATATGGAATCAAACTATAGAGATGTGATGATAGGATTATAATAAGCCTTCATTAAGATATTGAATCAAGATATTGTGATGAAATTGCAAACATATTCATTATAAGTAAGGTCATAATGTTTAAGGGATAACCAATGATTCAAAGTTATTTAAAGGAAATGTTATGGAACCAGTTATTAACTTAGTCATACAAACACTTTGAAAAGTTTTGGCCCCATATCTCTCTAAACATAAAAGTACTATTTCGTGTTGAACATACTTTAAGGGTCACACCACTGAATACTTTAGGTCATATTAATCAGAGATTTATTGATGTTATAATTAGCATGGAGGCTACCATGAGAGCTTATGATTTTGACATTTCTCAAATATTTAGCTTTAGAGTTGAAGGTGGTTAAATAATGGAAATCAATATAGATTCCTTCTGATCTAGTGTAAATGGTAATCATGCAACAAAAGTTATTGATATTTATGTTTAATTCCATGGAATTATTTGAAATAAGGAAGATGTGCTTCTTTATGGTTCTTATGTACCTATCAATATTGATGTGAAAGCCTTATTATAAGCCAAGACATTTGTTCCCATCATAATTTTGATAAAAGTTAGGGTTCTATATCAGCTTATTGAATCATTTATTTTACTCTCCCTACTTCATTGGAAAAATTTACGTCTGGGTCACAAATATATGGGTTGACATTGACATTCAAGTTTACTCTAGTTGAGGCATGTAACATATCAACACATGTTCTACTACTTAATAACTACATTCATAACACACAATTTGAATCATAATTTTATATTATAGTAGACATAAATAAGCATGTATTAAACATGGGAGGTGTGTATCCAAAAGATTCAAAGCTTCCAATGGATTACTCTACAGGAACACTATGGATTTTAAATTACCTATGGGAAATTATCATTTGGGAACTACAAAGGGGGAAAACGGGAAGAACTATCCTACATCATCTAAGATATCCTACATGGTGCCTCCAATAGCCAATGAAAAGGATATAAGGGAGGGTGTTCTTATGAGAAAAATAAGTTTAGAGGAGAGGTTGGAAAAGAGGTATCAAATTATAGGATAAAATCTATTTTGATCCTTCACATGACATAATTGAAGAATGTGAGTAATGTAAAGGATTGGATACTTATCTCAAGAAATAATATCCCAACACTTTCCATCATTACGTAGATGAAACTGATAAATATATGGAGGATTTACATGAATTGTTATTAGAAGAATTGAATAGAATATGGAATCCAAAAACTTCTCAAAATCATTTTATTTAGAATTTTCCAAACTCTCCAATATGTATTTTATTTATTCAAAGCCTAGATTATGTATTTTTTCCTTATTAAAAATGAAGTGTTTAATGATATTCAAAATCTTGCCAATTCTCCCAACTTGAATCCTTATCCCTCCATGTGGTCCAAAAATGACTTTTCAAAGCTTTAATTCTCATGAATTCATAATATATATTTTTGAAAAGAATCTTTTATTACATAATACAATTTTTTAAAAATTCACAAGGTGGTGTTCAATCCATTTGTGGCATTTAATGAGTTTCAAGGTGGTTTCAAAGATTATTTCATGGTATTGGGTGTTTGGAAGTGGTTTTGATAAGTAAAACCCATGGTTTTCATTATAATAGTGGCTTTTGTAAATATCAAGATGGTTTCATGTCATATATTGGTGTTTTATTCTTTTTAGGAATTACAGGTCTAATTACTATGGAAATAAAGGGTCTGAGTAAATTTAAATATGTAATTAATGTATCTTAATTAGCCTAATAATTTATACAAGAAAATATGTATTTTATATTTTTCTAAAAATAGCATGATGTCTAGAGAAATTGAACTTAGCTTATTTTGGGTCTAGAAAGATGATTTAAGATCTAAAACTTACTCTGTAAGGATGGTAGACTATCATTTATATATCCCAAAATTTTGTTTATAGATTGTACAATAGTGAAAAACTCAAGACACCCTACTACCTAACACTATAGTCCACTTTTTGGAGCTAATTGTCCACATCTAGCACTAGTTTCTAATTCCAGTGTTGTTATCCTAGTGAACGAGATTTTTTGGGTTTTGTCTAGCAGGTCTATAACACCATAGAAGTGAAATATCAAAGCTTGATTTTATGTATAGCTTGTAGTGTGTCTGATTTAATCATCAAAACCTTTAGGAGCTCCTAATACTTGAACTTGAATCACAAAACTTAGGAAAGAGAGAAGGGGTTAGTGTGTAAAGGATATGCTAGGTGCACTTCACACCCTGTGTGTGGGTATGCTACCTAAATACAAATAATCTTAAGATATATCAATCTAATGTAATTATCCTATTTGAAATGTTTGGTGTAATTGTTTGATGTATGTAACTAAATGTGAAACTAGAATGTACATTGGATGACTAGGGAGTGGTATGAGTGTTTGCATAGGCTTGAATTGGTATTAGAAGGTTGTATGTAGAGAATAGGAAGGAGTGCTTGAATATACTTTCTTGTATTCTTGCTCTTTTTCTGTGAATGAGTGACAACCCATCTAAATATACATTTAATGGAATTTTATAAGGAAAATGATGGTCATGGGTTAGATGAGCTTGTATTAGGTCAATAGGGGAAAAGATAAGGAATTAGGAAAATTTGACCATTTGAGGCTAAAGTGAACTTGGATAATATTATCAAAAATAGGACATCACTAAATTTTGACACTCCTATCCAAGTTGGGCACTACTGTCCAATGAGGATGAGACCTATGGGGGTGGATTTGGGTTGGAGAGTGCTACTTGGGTCTCAAAAATCTAAGTTCAAGATGTTATGGGTGAATAGGAATCATTGAAAGTCTAGACAAGAAGGGTTGAGTGAGAATGAAAGATGACCTATAGGTTAGGTGCTATTAGCCATGCTTATGTCAATTTTACATTTTATATGATTACATTTTCTCACCTTTTATTCTAGTGATGTAGGAAATCAAAATACCAGGATAAAGAAAAAATAGAAAGCATACCTAAACTTACCTGTAAGGGAAAGAATCATAAAGCTATGTGATGATGGATGTGCATAGATAGAGCATGTTGTGATGTGTGAATATATAAATAAAACATGAAGTAGATCATTTCTTACTAGATAAGCTAAGTCTAAAATAAAAACACACAAAATTTGAGTAAGGGAAGAGAGGAACAAATAAACCTCATTGGGTATGTGAACTAATAGAAAGCATCTTGTGATGATGGATTGTGTTGATTATGTGTTGAATAAGGATTAATATCACGAATGGAGACGAGTGCCAATTACCTATAATGTGGCTCAAGAATGCAAAATCTATCCCTTTCGATCCATAATCACTGACTAAGTGAAGTTAACAAGTCATAGACATGTTAATCTATGTCTAGATTATGTGTCTAATGCCTCTGAATAGGTGGCTTAAGAATACAAAGTTTATCCCTTTGGCTCCATCATGTCCCCATGAAGTGAAGCTATGAAGTGATACTGGTATAAATAACATGTCATATAGTATGGCTCGTGGAGCCCATGAATGTGCTAGAAATTGGACACTATGGCATGGATTGCCAAATGTGTACTAGAAACTAGGCCACTCTTAGCCATTTTGAAAGATGAAAATTAGGCTTGTATAAAACCCACTCCAAAACTGATGTACTAGGCTTATATGAAAGCCACTCCAAAACTGATGTACTAGGCTTATATGAAAGCCAACTTGGGAACTCAACTACTCAAAAATCTAAACTTGTATGAATGTTTAACTCAAATGTGATGCGACCCACCTACAGATGGAATAGGGCATGCAACTGCTAAGAATGCTTGGAATAAATTGACCTTAGAAATAAAATAATATCAATGTGTCATGCACATTACCCCAAATCACTGATGTGTAGAACATGGATTCTCATCTAAAAGTTATGTCAATTACCCAATCTGAACTGAAAGTGTGAACCATCATTTTTCACATGAGAACCCTTTATATCTGAGAAAACTATGCTAAAACTATTGAATTTGACTATTTTGAAATCATAAAAATTGTCCTTAAACTAAACATTTTGCCTATTTCTAGAAACCCAAAGTGATTTTCTACCTAGATAGGACCGCTAAACGATTGAGACCCATATTTTTGGTATAACTATCTAGCTTTTGGTGTGAATGTCTGCTTTTGATGCTACTATCTAATATTAAATATAAATAGTAATATTAGTTTGTTCCTATTTTTTCTCTAAATTGATTAGTTTGACCTTTAGATTCTATACTGACTGTTCTAAATACTATTGTTGCAATTTTTAGGAGGTTTTATCTTTCTCACAAAGCCCTTGTTGGATGCCCCCTTTCTTGAGGGTAGGAATGATGAACCTACAATGACTGCCCTCAGAAAAGAGAGTCCTAAAAGTGTGTTAATTTTGAAAATATATATGATATAGCATTTGATTTTTGACAATATGTTTCAAGATATAGAAATGTTTTTATCAAGAAATTGTTAGATCAATGGGAGTATGCCTAGATATATATAATAATGTGAAAGAATGTGCATGAGATGGAATTAAAATTAGAAATGCTAATTGTTAGTTTTTAGTTTTGAGGGATAGAGCATGATGTCCATCATGCAATCCAAGTAAGGTAAAGGCATGATATAGATCATGGAATTTACATAGATGAGAAGTGAACAAGCAATTAAGAAACAAGCTAGAAGCAAAAAACATACAAGGATGGCCAAGGGGCCATGAAAATAAGGGACATGGACACATGTCACTCAAACTAGAAAAAAAACATGGAAGGCATGTTTAAATTCCTCATACACATAAAAGTGGAAGAAACAAAGTTGGACCAAAGGTCAAAAACACATGAAAGAGTGCAAAAAAAGGACATTGGAAAATGTCCTAAAACACACACATGAATAGAGGCAAAAGTACATTGGTAAATGTTTTAAGGTATAAATAGAAAACAAGTAAGAACTATAAATAAAATCACACAAGCTATGCTAAGCAAGGAGTGTAATCAAAAGTTAGAACTAGAAGATACAAACACATCTAACTAATCAAAGAAAATGTGAAAGTATGCAAAACATGTGTAGTATAAAACTAGGTATATGCTAAGAAAGACACAAGTGATAGGTATTAGTTAAATGTCAATGTAGTAATCTATGTAATCTATAGAGTAATGTACATAAGCATGATAACTCAGAGTGTGTGGTGTATAAATGACAACCTAGATGGTGTAGTCATGTAGAAGATGCCCCCAATGTGTGTGTATAACAATGTATGTCTCAAATGTATAAATAAGAATACCCTTTCTTTGGGTAGAATGAAACAATCATGTAGCTAGATCTCATTGGACACACTCAAATAAGATTGATTGAAGAATGGTAATGAAGATAATCAATATAAAGTAGCATGAGATAACAAATGTAAGTCATAACATGATAGTAGTAATGTAAAGTATGGATGATGCATACAATAAAAATGTTATTGGTGTTTTTTAATTATTTGAATGTTTTTCTATTTTTATATAAGATATGTACAATCAATTAAAAGAGATTATGTACAATTAATGCTAAAAATAAACTATGTACAAGTAATACTGAAAAGAAATGATACCAACAAATGAGTCTTAGATGAGAGTCCCTATCATGGTGTCCTATATCAAATAGTCGAATCATGCGTGATTGTGAAGCATAATTGAAAGACTAAGAATATGAGTTTTTATATTTGGATTTAATATCTGTATCTTAAAAATCATAATAACCTATATTGTTTCACTCATCATTATCATCTTGATTTTGAACCAATGGAATGCTAGTGTTGAATCCTATTTTATCTAGATCTTTTCCTTTGAAGAATTATTTTTGTGAATGATTTGCCTTAGGATATTCAATAAATCTCAAACCCTGGTGACAAAAATTATCTTCTACTAGAATAGGAGTAGTAATCCCTTGAGCATGCTTGCCCAACCCTTGACCTTGACAATCAAACTATAGTAGATATCTTTGACCAAACCCATACTACTTTGAAAGTTGAGCCTCATTCTAGAGAGGTAGATCTGCATATTTTTCATGTTTGACCTATGCTTGTGGTAGTATTTGTTTCTCTAATTTTTCTTGTTGATCCTTTTGTTGTTTTGATTTTTTATTTAACCACTTTTTTATTATTTGTAAATTTAACCCTTTGTGAATGTGTTCCTATGTTGTTGTGGATTGATTTATTGATTTACCTTGTATAAGGTCCTCATTAACAATTATCTATTTTATATATTTTATCAATGTCAAACATCTATTTGTGTGATGCCCATGCATTCTATGATATGCACAATAATATCTGGATCTTCTCACTTGATATAGAGGAGGTAGTTTGATCAAGTTAAATTTAATCATTTCCCTTAATACCTCAATTAAATTCTTATTTAATCTATGATTGCTTTTTGAATCACTAGTTATAGAGTTACTTTGTTGTGATTTGTTGTTTTGATATGTAACATTACTTGCAATCAATTGACTAGGTGAAAGTGCATATACATGATTTACACTAGGCTATCTTTGAATCTTTTATATTATCATATAATTTTCTAATGTTGTGATCTTTTCATGTAATAGTTGATTTTGCATTTTTAAATCTAAAAATTGCTTTCTCATTTTAGTGATTTGATTCCTCAGAGTCTCTCAAGTGCTAACCTTAGCTGCTTCTAATTGGACATGTAAGCACATATATTGAAGAGGTTTTGAAAAAGTTGTAGGTTGAATGTATGCATTATGAACAATAGTAGAGGCTGTCTCAACTTTCGGAAGGGTGATAGCATGGATTTAGTTAGAGGTAAAGTATCTATCACCCTCTTGAGGAGAGGGGGAGAAGGGATTTCTTTTCTCTATATAAAATGTGAAATTGAAAGAAGAATACCTAGCAAGGCATAGACATCTAGGTAGTAACTATGCATATAGGTTAATATGCATATAAGTGGAATTATAAATTGTATAACAATATGATTATAGAGAAAATTCCACATGAAAGATAACAAAAAAGGGATAGAAAGCATGAATTTGTGTAATAAAGCATAAATATATTTGACATATATTATAACATTTGTAATGTGTTTAGCATGAGAAACTTGAAATTTTTTCCATATGAGAGATAGAGAATATGTAAAAAAAGGATTGAAATATTGTGCAAATTTAGTAGTGAATTTTGTAATATCATCTCTTATTATGAAATATAAGCATGAAATGCAAAGGATGAAACTTTGTACTAACATATGATAGACTTTGTCATTCATGTACATGATAGGGCCCATTATGGTTTTCTTGTTATGTGTACAAGATGTACTAAAATTTTGTAAATAAATGAGCATCATGTTTGCAATTTGACTATGCATGTAAGGTGATACCTAAAGAATAAAATAGGAGCTAGTATGTTCAACCAAGGACTTTTTAAAAATATTTTTGAAAACTACTAAGAATATTTGAATTTGAAATAGATTTTCTGAGTCTGATATGCAACTAAATTTTTAGAAAATGATACGAAAAACACTAAAAAATAACTGAGAATGTATTTGATGCAAATATAGTTTGAATTTTTTTTTTCAAAATTAGTATAATAATTTGAAAATTTTAGACAAACTTTTTAGAATTTTGCTTGAAAAATTTAGGAAAAATGTGAAAATATTTCTAGAATTAGCAATATATTTTTCCTAGTGATTTGAAAGTGTTTGTATGAAAATGGGACCTAGTATCTGCAAACTAAGGTTTTTTCAGAAATATTATTTGCAAAATAATCTAACCTTTTGAATTTGAATTTGATTTTTTGAGTTTGATGTGTAATTGCATTTTTAGAAAATGATACAAAAAGTACTAAAAAATAACTAAGAATGTATTTGATGCAGCTAAGGTTTGAATGATATATTTTTTTAAATTAATGTAATAATTTAAAAAAATTAGAGGAATTTTTTAAATTTAGATTGAAAAATTTAGAAAAAATCTTAAAATAGATCCAAAATTAGCAATTTATTTTCCTAGTAGTTTGGAAGTGTTTGTATGCAAATAAGACTTAGTATGTGCAAACTAGGGTTTGGGTGAATTTATTGAACATAATTCAACTAATTTTAAGTTTTATAATTTTTAAATTCAATAAATATCAAGAAAATAATGCAAAAAATAAAAAATAATTATCCCTAGGGTTTCTATGGTTTTTGTGTAGAAATTTGAAGTATGTTGGGTTCACCAAATGTTTTATTCTTTTTGGGAATTAGGGGTTTGATCCTAAGAAAATAAATGGTCTAAGTAAATGTAAATTATTAGTTAATGTGTCTTAATTATCCTTTTTATTTTTGAAAGAAGACATGTATTTTATCTTTTTCTAAAAATAGTAGGAAGTGTAGAGAATTATAAATTAGCTTATTTTGGGTCAAAATAGATGATTAAGGATCTAGAAATTGTCATGTAGGAATGGTAGACTATCACAAATAGAACCTAAAACTCTGTTTCTAGATTTTAAAAGAACACAAAACCTAGGAAACCCTACTACTTGGTGGAATAGTATACTTTTCAAAGGTATTATCTACTTCCAGTGTTAGTGTCCAATTCTAGCCCTGTTGTCTTGTTGACCTAGCTTTTTTGCGGTTTATCCAATAGGTCCATAACACCCTAGTAGTGAAATATCAGAGTCTAAATCTATGTGGAGATTATTGTGTGTTTGATTTAATCTTCAAACCCCTTAGGAACTCTTGATACTTGAACATGAATAAAAAACTTGGGAAAGAGAGAAGGGGTTAGTATGCAAAGGGTACAATAGATGAACTTCACACCCCATTTGTGGGTATGCTGCCTACATATCAATACTCTGAATAGGGATCAAGCTAATGTAGTTTTCCAATTTAAATTACTTAATTATATGATGAATACAACTAGATGTCAAACTGTAATGTACTTTGGATGACTAGGGACTAGTATGAGTGCTTTAATAGGCTTGAATTGGTCTTGGAAGGCTATATGTAGAGAATAGGGAAGAGTGCTTAACTATGTTTTCTTGTACTATTGCTCTTTTTTTGTGAATGAGTACCAACCCCTCTAAATGGATATTGAATGGTCTTTTATTGGGAAATCAATGATCATGGGTTAGATGAGCTTGTATTAGTCTAAAAGGGGAAAAGATAAGGAATCAAGAAATTATGATTGTTTGAAGCTAAATTTAACATGGATAACAACACTAAAAATAAGACACCCCTAAATTATGATGTTCCTATCCAAGTTTGGGTGTTATTTTCCTAGGAGGATGAGACCTGGGGGGATGGATCTAGATCTAAGTGTGGTACCTAGGTCTGAAAAAGTTAAGTCCAAGAAGCTATGGGTGACTGGGAATGAGTGAAAGTCTAGCCAAAAAGGGTTGAGTGATCAAGAAAGAGGACCTATAGGTTGGGTTCCATTATCCATGCCTATGTCATCCAATTTCACATGGTATATGATTATAGTTAGATTTATTAGCACAGTTATATCTATGTATGGTTTTCTAAAAATTTCAAGCCCATTTTGATAATATACCCATAGTTTTAGGCATGTGACACATTTTCAATATTATATTACCTCTTTTAGTATTTTAAAAACAATATTTCATGTTTTCTTTTCTATTGAGACCTGCAACATATAAATACTCTTCAAAAAACCCACACACCCATCCTCTTTTCCCTCTATATTGGATGTAATTATCTCCTTTTGGATTTGGTGATCCATTTCAATGTTATTCGACTTTTCCATGCATATTAACATGTAAAAACACATCCATAACCCTAATAAATTCCTTATATACTTCTAAAGGCAAGTTTTAGTGTTTTCAAAAGTTGTTTTATCAACCATACATCATATTTGTTGGAGATAAAATGGTTTTGAACACATAAAAATGTAGTTTTTGTATTTTCATGCATATTATCATTCGAAAAGTATATACCTATCTAAAACAACTAATCCACCATAATTCAAAATACCAAATCTAAAAATATCTACTTGATAAGTTATTTTATATATATCATAGCTGTTATTTGATAAAAATAATTGTTTATTTTTACATGAGATAGATTTGAAGACACTATTCTACCTTTTATAACCTTGGGGAAAATTTATTGCATGAAAATTAACCTCTTTGAAGTTGTTATATTATTTATTTTTCATCCAAACTCTCCAAACACGATTTTCAAAGTAAAACAAGATAGTTTCAACTTGTTCATAATAATTTTTAAAGTGAAAATCTTTGATTTAGGTGTGGCATGAATTTTGGTTTTTTCTACTTTGGGATACATAGAAAACTTATTAATTATTATTTATAATTATTTATAAGCCTCATCTACATTGTAAAATCTCTTGAATATTGTTTTTATTTAAAAAACTTAATTTTTCAGTCCTACAAGCTTTTTCAAAAAATTCAATCAAGCATTCACATGCAAGAAGTTGAGAGATAGATTTATAGTTTTTTCAAACATGACATCACATTTAATTATTCATAATATTATTTGGGACCCATCTCTTATCATGTGCTTCATCTGAGAAGAAGGATACTTGAGTTTTTAATAGAAATTTGATGAGGCTTATGGATAACCAAATGTCTAAACACTTATTAATGCTAATATTATATAATTGATAGAAGATTATCGTGAAATTTTCCATTTTAGAGATAATGTGACATATGCTCTAATAGGAAATTATAAATTTAAAAAACATGTAAAAAATGATCAAGCAATGGTAATAAAATGTATCACACCCCTCTAGATAGAAAAGAGGAATTCATAGATGTTGAGGGAATTATATAGAAATAAGACCATACTATTCACTTCCAGGTTTCCCAAGATGTTTGTTTTCATTAATAAGTCTCTTTATGGATAAGATGACATGAATTTTTTAAATAACAATGAATAAATTCTAGTTTCAAAGATAACATACATCTCTATTTAAAATGCATTTGAATAGAAAACACGTGAGTTATTTAAAAAAATGTTTATACATGATATGGTCTTGTAGAATGCCATTACTATAGATTAGTGAGTTAAATAAAATCCAAAATAATCATAACATGAATATAAATAAACAATATGTTAGAGTGATATAAAATGCAATTGAACACTTTGATAAATATAAACAACTAAATGTAGACTTATGGTGTATTCCGCACTAAAATGCCTGAGGGAGAAAGAAAATTCAACAAATCATAATTTTTTAATTTGATAAAATATTATTGTTAGATAGACAAATAATGCATAATTTTTTGTGTTGAATTTATGTTAAATATGTATTATAATCTTTGCTATTGCGAAACCTTGGTGAGATTAAGAAGAATAATTTACACCTATTTTTATTAGGAAATACATGGATGTTGATTATACTTATTTGTAAATTTATCTAATATCCTTAGTGTGTGTATAATTCTAGTGTGTTTATTGTATGTCTTTCTCATCTCATTTTCATGAATTTTTTTCCTATCTTACAATCTTAAATCTTTGGCTATTCTATTGAGTCTCTATGTTTAACCACATAGGGTTGTCCTTTTCCTTTTTAAGGGTTATCATAGAAAATTATATTTTCAGTTACATATAATAATAACATTCATGCATTCTCATTTCATTTTTAATTTTCCCCTTGTTTCCATCATTCCCTTGATTTATGTTTTATATCCTTTCTGTACTCTTTCAGTTAAAAGTATGAAACCCCCACACAAAAAAATTGTGTTGTAAATGGTTGTGAATAGATCTTTAAATGATTTACTCTTTTTGTTTTTTAATAAAGGTATATCTTAATAGTAATATAATATGGATTTGGTCCCCACATTTTTTACTAGTATAAGGATTCTATCCCCATGCTACTGATTGAAAGTCCCCATTTTATCCCCATGATAAAGTTTTTAGCCAACAAGATACAAAATTTGTTGGGCACTTTTGGAGAATGCTATGAAATAAGTTGGGAACAAAATTAGACTTAAATTTATCCTATCACCATTAAAAATTGGTAAAATAAACATTTTTAATTAGATTGTAGGTAATTTATTGAGAATTTTAGTTGGTGATAAGTCCAAACAATGAGATTTGATGTTGGCATGAGATGAGTTTACTTACAATGAATAAGTCAACCAAAGTACATGTTTGAGTCCATTTAAAATAGAATATGGGAGAAGCCCTAAAGGTGTATATGAGTTGAGGATTACCATTGAGATTATTATTATATGTTTAAGAGGTGAAGACTATCCTCCATTTATACATTATGTTTATAATGAAGTCAATAAGAGACTTGAAGAGAGTGAAATAAAATATAACATGTTGATGTGTGAGGAAACAAACTAAATTTCGAGGTTGGACACTTGGTTATGGAATATTTACATAAGTATAGGTCATTAAAAGGTGAGTATAACAAACTTAAGTGGAGTAAAATTAGACCTAGAAATATTTTTAGGATTTTCTCAATTGATGTTTATGAATTGGATTTATCGAATGAAGTAGGCATACTGCCTATATTTACCATATTTGTACCATTACATTAAGGAATAAATGAGTGACAACATCAATTTTTTAGTCATGGATTTTAGATAGAAATTATTACTAGTATCTAGAGAGCATTTGATAGCCATTTTATACATTTGGATTAGCAACAAGGTAGAGAAACATGAGTACTAAAAGTACATTATCAAGTGTAAGAATGTATAAGATAAATATGAAACTTGGATGAACACATATAAAGTTGAAAAACATGGTAAAAATATAGATGATCTTACAATAGCTTCATGAGAAAGAGCTCATGGAAATTTTCACTACCTTGGGTTTTTGATGTAGGAGCATCCAAGGTGAAGGGAAATATTGCATCAACCAAATATATGTTATCTCAGGTTTTATTTTTGTTTTTATTTGTGGCCTTGTTTTCTTAATCTTGTTAACCTTTTTCAATGATGTAAAAATTTTCCTTGTCATATACAAACTGCAATAATATTTTTCTTGTTTCTATTAGTTTACATTGACTATTAATACATGGGTATTTTTTAGTAATGTTTTTTCAACTATGGTAATAATCATAGGTTGAAAATTTTTAAGGTCATAATATATGACATTTACAACATTTTCATCATGTTTTAGATCATTTGGTTTTGCCGTAGAGGAATACCAACTATTTCACTATTAGAAGTTTTATATAATTATGAAAATGTTGTAGAAGTAATTGGATGTTGAAACACATTAGAAGCATATAACATGATAATTACAACCTCTGCATAAAATTTTAAATCATTTTGAGTCACCATAAAGGCATAATAGTAATTTGATTAGTAGGTTATTTACTTACTTATGGTAATTCTATGGAAAAAATTGGACCATGAATTTTTTTGGATTAATATAATATGACACCTAAAATATCCACACAAAACTTTAGACCTTTTGAAGTGACTTCAAAAATGTTGCAGTTGTTTGTTTTAGGCATTCCCTTTGTAACTTGGTACATGGTTCATGACCTTTTAAAATATCTTAGATAGGATTTAGGTCACCAAGTTTTTAGTGGAAATGTAAGTTTTAGTATTGAATTTATGTGTAAAATTTAATGTAAAATGAATAAGTGATACAAACTTTCTTATAGTTTTTAAACTATCATTTAGATAGAAGATGCATTTATCTAATTTATATAAGGTCATGAACTTTCAGAATAATTTATCTAAGATTTACATCATGAAATTTTGAAATTTGCATAAAATGTATCTTTAAATGTCTATTTCAAATTTTTACTCAATTGTATAAGTGGAGTCAAATTAATGGTTTTTTTGTGATTTTCATTCAATTAGTAACATACATCTATCTATATTGATGTCTCCTTACCTTGAAAAAGAGCTATAATGATAATTAGGATAAAAAATTTAGTGCGTTGATATTAAATTAAATTAAATTTATATTTTTATAATTTTAGACAACTTTTTATGAATGAAATTAAAATAATGAAAGTTATAGTAACTACCGTTGAACCTGGAAACATCATCTATGTAGTGTGTGACACTTTGTAGGTTGTTCTTCACCTATAATAAGATTTAGTTAATTTTTTAGTGGTGATTTAAAAAATACTATATAATATGTGGTGTAAATTTCATATTAATTTTATTAATGACATTAAAGTTATGGTGGTTTTTGTAACTATTGATCAACCTTAAATGTTACCTGATAATTTGTGATAGTTAACTATTGATCTTGAAAATTAAAGGCCACATAAAAATTAGACATTTGGAGAATTTCAATGAATTTTAAGAGTCACCCCATAAATTTTATGATGCTATATGAATGCTCTGATATAGTTAGAAAAGTTAGTTTAGGAAATAGGTAAAGTTGTGTGATTAGGGACAAAGAAGAGAAAACCAAAATAGTGTATGTTTTATTTTTGTTTCTTTTATCTTGGAAAATAAGTATGTGTAAGTATTTTTTTAATTACCTAACCATTTTAGTTATTTAATTACTAATAATATAAATATTTAACATATTATTATTGTCTACATGTTTGGTCTAAATTTATGTCTTTGTTTGAGTGAATATCTAAGCCTCACATAATTAGGGGTTGTTCTTAGGTGGATTATCTATCTGTGCTTATATTGTTGTGTCACAAAAATTAGTGAATCACAAAAACATATTAAACATTATACAATAATGTAGATGTGGAAGTAAGATCTATTTGAATATGTATTACAACTCCATATCTACCATAGGTTATTTCATTTTAGATAACATGGTCTCATATTGTAATACATAATCTTTAATAGACTCATTATATTCTTTTTGGGGATGATAAATATAATTATATAAAATATTTTCACTTATGTTAATTAAGAAATGTGAATTCAAAAAATATACCAAAGGATTAAATGCATTAACTAATTAATATGGTATATCATAAAGCCATCTCAGACCATATTATTTTAGCCTCTTGTGAATAACTTAGTTAAAAATCTATCATTTGATGCATAGTCCAAATAATTTATGCAAAATGTTATCTAATATTGCTTGAGGTCACCTTTTCCATCATAAAATTTAAACATAGGTGACACAAAATAGGTGGTAAATGATAGACTAAAATATTTTGAGCCAATGGAGTATGCAATAAAATATATGAGTCAAGCACCTAATTAGGTTTTGAATCACCTTGTTCTAATTATTACACCTTATTATGCATAGCTAATACTTCTTTCATAAGGTATTTTACTTTGTGAATATAATTTGTGCTGATCAAAGATGGTGTCTCAAATGACAAAGTAGGAATTGGCATACTGATCTATTAATACCATTGGGTTTCACACATAGTAGATGTTGATATAAAAGTTGAATTTAGTGACAGAGAATTGTAAGGAGCCCATAGTAGTAGATGTCTCACAAGATTGAGCATATCTTGTAGTTTTATTGTATACAATATTATGATAATGTTGAGTTTCATTATTTTTTACATAAAAATTTCTTGATAACTTGTACTTTATTATGCTCCAATTGTTCATCATTTATAGGTAAAACTACATCATAATCCTCATCTTGAGATTCAATATTACCCTAATCATATTATTCATGTTCTGAAGTATTGTCATGCACTTCTATATAATCAACTTGTCTAGTATGATATGGAGATCCTAATATACCCTTGTTCTTGTCCACTTTTCTCTACCTAATTAAAATAAATCTACGTATGCTCAAATTGAATACCATTTAGTCCACTTCTTCTAAGTGAGATAAAAACAAATTTATTATATTGGATAAAATATAAAATGTAAAATTGAAATATTATTGTGAACAAAGAATTTATGAAACTTTAAAAGCTTAATACAATAATTGGAAATAAGAAAAATAAGGAAAGAAACCCTAGAAACGTAAATGGTTTGGGTTTTGTAGTATTCAACAATAAATAGGTTCACCAATATGTTTTAGTAAAATTAGATATTATGAGAGTATTAATATAATTTAGATAAATAACATAGTAATTAAAAATTTATAAAATATACAATTATCACATTTCACTGATTTGAAACTTACTATTTTTTATAAACATGATAAAAGGGGAAAATACTAAGAAAGAGGTGACTTAGTTGGAAATTTATTCAATAGGATTATAATAGTTAACTTTTGAATGACTATGGGACTAGGTAAGGTTATTTTGAATTAGGAACATGGCTTCATTTTATCCTAGGATAAGGCCAAAATGGACACATAGTGGATCCAATTAGTTACAGAGCTACTTATAGAGTTAATCCTCTATAGGGATGCGGGGAACAAAATAAACAATAATAGAACAATTTTCATACCACTTGTAATATTATTCAACAATAGAAATAGGAAGACTTACCTCCAATAGGGAGGGGTAAGTAGATGGGTTACCTCATCATAAACTTTTAGAATAAACTTTTTATATCATTTGGGTGTCATTAGCTCTGTCTCCTACATAAACATATGTTGTAGAGTATGGAGAAACCAAAAATATAGGGTCTACCCACCCAAAGGGTGGTACATCAAGAGTGGCTGTTGTATTAGAGACCTAAAAACTCATATGGGCCTAGTGATATGACAAAAAAATAAAGAAACACAAGGAAGAAGACATAAATCATAAAAATCCTAGTATAGGGATTTATCCTTTCTCCCTATCACACATACATTTCAAAGACATTTTTGAAATAAATGAAAGTTTTTTCTTTTCAATTGGATGTATATTTATTCCATTATCTCATCACTTGAATCATGTTAGAGAAACTTAAGCAATGATACAAAACATTTTTTTAACTTTTCAAAAAAATTCCCAAACCTTCTAATGGGCATGCTACTCCAAATGGCTTTCTCTACATTTAACAATGTGTTTTCTAAAAGACAAAAGTGACTGATCTACATATATCAACTTGTTTATGACATTTAGACATTCACATAAGGACTTCAAATCCTACATTAAATATGGAATCATTTTATCTTGAACCTACTTCACATATTATATTGTGCATATTTATTCTTTCAAGCACAAATACAAAATTGGTTCTTTTTTAAAGATATTAAAGGTTTATGCATCATTACATTGAAGCAATGGTATCATATATTTTACCATGATGGACTATTTATTTTATAATGTTTTTTCAATTTTATTAGATGCCATTTATCTTTTATTACAATTGGCACATATAACTATAGATATTTTTTTTTTCATAAAACGCTAAAAAATGAAAAAACATTCACTTGGTGATAGTTACATGATAAATCTCTCATATATGTATGTCAAGTTATTAAAAAAATATTACATTTTAAATCCATGGCCCATATTTACATAAAACTTGATAAAATTTAAACCACTCTATATTACTAAAAAAAGACGTGAAAAACTATCTCAAACCCTATTTCAATTTTCAATATCATTTTAAAGAATCAAAATAGTGTAATACAAATGGCCAAAAAATCAAATCATAACAAAATAATAGTTTGAAGGTTTACATCTCTCACCATTATAAATAAAAAATATGAAACATGAAGATAGAATTTTATTGTAAAACTAATTACTAGAAAAAAATATATCATTATAATATTAAAAAAAATAAAGAGAATATATTTTTGACACATTTAAGTAGATAAATAAATTCAATCTTAACCCACCTAATAATGCTTGCATGCCTAACTATCTTCTGTATGCATAACAACCTATCAAAAAAATAAACAAATTTGTTAATCCACAATAATAAAAATAAATCTTTCATTGTGTGAAAATTAAAAAAATACCTTTTCCATACCATCCTTACCACCAACACAAAAGAAAAAAAAATCATTTGAAGATTTATGACTTTTAAAATTATAAATTAACTCATTCCATCAAGAAGACAAAGACAACTAGCTACATATATTTTCTACCACCCACCCACACACACACAAACAAAATTCTTACATAAATTTTAAGAAGAGCATTAAACATAAGAAAATGTTATTAAATATTTAAAAAAGTTTTTTAGATACTTTTTCATGCCTTTTGACCATGATAATAGAGATAATTATACAAATATATTTTCTATTTTAAATCTTCATAAAAAAAATTATTGATAATGTTTAAATGCACATAATTTCATCTATGCACATGAAGTTATAAAAAATACCCAAGAGTCTATCTATAATGTCATCTTAAATATCTAAAAAAATATATTACCAATAATAAACAAACCAAATCCTAATGAAAAATCATTTCAAATTTTATGAATCTCACCATTACAAACTTACACTTTTTGTTATGAGGATAGAGGCAACTATACATAAATAAATTTCACCAAAAAATCCTTTAGTGTCCCATTGAAGAAGCAAGCTAAATGTTTTTATATGTTAACAAAATATCATTAATAAAATTGATTCACCAGTCAACCTTATATATCTACTAGTTGGTCTATTCCCAAGCGAAAAAATGTCAAACAAATTTTCAATCTCCACTCTCATCCTTTAGTGTACCATTGAAGAAACAAGCTAAATGTTTTTATATGTTAACAAAATATCATTAATAAAATTGATTCACCAGTCAACCTTATATATCTACTAGTTGGTCTATTCCCAAGTGAAAAAGTGTCAAACAAATTTTCAATCTCCACTCTCATCTAAAAATAATTAAAAGTCATTTTATGGTTTGTGGATCTTAACTTTATATAGAAAGCCTTTTAGCCACACTGATAAAAATAACTATACACAAACATTTTTCATAACAAACCTTATAAACAAATGGCCTAAAAATGACTACATGCCCAAAGTCTAGTCAATGCACATTGACCAATAAAACTAGATGATGTTTCTAACCCACAAAGGCATAAAAAATTATTTAAAAACTTTTTTCAATTTACACTAGTATTTTAAAGAATTAAAAAAATTGCATTGACAATGGTGAGTGTATCAGAGCAAAACCATAATCTACTTTATCCTTTTTGTCACAATGACAGTGACAACTATATATATATTTTTCACCATAAACCTTATTAAAAAAATGGCCTTACAATGACTATATTACCAAACATTAGTTTATGCATGTCGAGCCATCAAAATTATGTGATGTTTGAAATCTACTAACAAAATCTAATTTTCAATGTCCATTGTCATCTTAAAGAAAAAATAATATTTTTTACCAATGAACAATAAACTAAATCATAACTAGATATCATTCAAAGTTTATGACTCTCACCTTTGTAAACCAGTGCAAATAAATATCCACATACATTTTCCACCAAAACCCTTTTGGCATTTTTTTATTATCAATGTTATCAATACCATATACACATACAAATCTTTCTCACTACGTCCACACAAAGAAACTAATTTGAAATTAACCCTCATTATAATGGTTGCTTGCCCATTCCTTTGTCTGTGTGCATAGATTTATTAAAAAATAACCATTAGATATTACATTGAATAAGAAAAATGAATGTTTTGTTTTGTATTTGAGCTAACAAAATTATTGAATATCTCAAATACATAATGGTTTGAAAACACAATCTAAAATTTCTTTCCAACCTCCATTATCATTATTCAAAACTAAAAATAATGCTTTAAACAAGGGACCAACATATTAAATCACATCCCAAAATTGTTTAGCCTTTCTAATATATTGATAAAAACAATTATATAAATATATTTTTTTCATAAAATATTATAAAAAATTGAGTTGACAATGAATACACAATGGAACACTAGCCTATGTCTATGGAGCTATCAAATATACATGAAATTTAAATCCCATTGTCAAAAAAAAAAAATTATCTTGAATAATAAAGTAAAAAAATTACATTACCAATGATCAAAAAATCAAATCATACCTAAATATCATTTTCAAGTTTATCACTCTCATCTTTACAAACCTTACTGTAAAAGAAAAAAATCATATTAATGTCATTAGAAAAATCTACACATCTAAAATATTTTGGGTTCACTCATGTATGCAAATAAATTCAATCTCAACCCATCTTATAATGGTTGCACTTCCAATCACTAGTTTACTAACCATAATGAACTATTACTGTAAAAAAAATCTTCTATGACTATTACCATGATGAATGCTAATTACTATAATTTTTCATGTCAACAACAATATATGCATTAAATAGCTAAGCAAGGGGTAGATTGTCATCTCTATTTATGGGAAAATAAAATTTTGATCTTGTACACGTGTAATGTGCATAGATAATCAGATCATAATTTTTACATTCATTCTAAAATAAAATGGTGGGTAAATGTATGAAAGAAATGGTCCATATATATATATATATATATATATATATATATATATATATATATATATATATATATATATATATATATATATATATATATATATATATATATATATATATATGGTTAAAATAAGAGTAATTTAGACATTGTTTGAAAGACCCAATATAACCTATAGGCGGGGAAGGTGATTGAAAGATTATGTTTGAGAGAATGGAAGGAAAATTTTGAGGCTTTGATTGGTAAACTGAAAAATAATTTGAAAAGGAGATGAAAAAATAAGATCGTAAGTAGTTAGAGCAAGGATGTGTGATAAATTCCTCAAAAATAAAGTTTTAAATGTAAAATTGAAACTAAAAAAAGATGTATTATATTAATACTCTTTCAGTTTCCTTTTGAAATTTACCATAGATGTACTCAACTAACTAACAAATTCTTCTCTTTTTTATTACAAAAATAAATATAAAAAATGTTTCAAATAGGAATTTTACCATGGACAAGAAGGATGCAAAAATGAATGGGGGTGTAATGAAACAAAAGGTTTGTCTTCATTTCATTTTATTTGCTACCTTAGTAATGGAGAAAATCTTATATTCTGATTTAACACCATTCCATCTAATTGATAGGAAGAAGATACTACTCTAAATTTTTTCAAGACATAAATAGGTAGTAAAAACGAGGAGACAAATCCATTCCAATACTAGTTTTTTGATGGTAATATTATATTTGATCTAGATATTTTAATACATAAAATTACTACAAAATATAAGTGTAGTAATATGGGGAAGGGTACAAAAAGGATGCAAAAGAGGTAATGTTGAGGGAAGAGGGTGCAGAAGAGGGGAAGGGTGAGGAAGAGTGTGCTATAAAATGGAAAGGGTAAGGATGAGGGTATTATTATTATTATTATTATTATTATCATCATCATCATCATCATCATCATCATCATCGTCATCGTCATCGTCATTATCATCGTCATCGTCATCATCATCGTCAACGTCAACGTCATCGCCATTGTCATCGTCATCCTCATCCTCATCATCATCATCATCATCATCATCATCATCATCATCATCATCATCATCATCATTATTATTATTATTATTATTATTATAATATTAGTCTTGGGGGCTCGAGGAGGGGTGAGGGGTGGGTTTAAAGGAGAGAAAAACCTATACACAAATGGGGAATTAGTAGTAAAATGGAATATCCATAATTTGGACAAGAAATGTCATGGAAGGAAAGTTCTGTAATATTTTGATATGGTGGTTGTGGTGGTTTTTATTGTATCAAATAACAATTTGTCTTATACTTCATGTTTCACTAGTTTATGGGAGGACTGTGTGTTTGGATTTACCATTTAATACATGTTAAAAATTTAATGTCTCAATCTATATAATGAGGTACATTATTTATTTTATTTTCATTTTTTTAATAAATCTTAACATGAATTTTTAGATATTAAAATTGGACAACTCCTACTTTTGTAAATAAGATATCCGAGTTGTTCCCAAGTTGATTTATTTTTGATTTTATACCTTATAAATCCACTAGAAATAATGGTCATGTTACTTTTACATAATTTTTTAAATGAATTCTTTGGGGTTATTTTGGATCAACATTCATTGTGAATGAATCATTTTTTTAGGGATTTATATTCCTATTAGTTTTTATTCTAAGACTTCAAATATATTGATCTATCACTTTTATTTTCTTAATATTACTTTCATTATAATAGTTAATTTTTCCAAATATTTTCAAAATAAATATTATAAGTTGGTTGTGTATAGTATTTGAACATTTAATATTAAACCAAGTCTTTTTTTGGCATCTCTAAAAAACATAGTGTGAGATTCAATAAATGAAACTTATAATAATGTTAAAATCCATAGGATTTTATTATTATGGATTATATAGTCTTCCCATAGGAAACTTGTCTTCATCAATATTTTATCACCCTAATGGTTTAGGGACTAACAATGAAATCAAGGGCCTTTGCAAGTGCATATTTATGTGAAAATTTTATGTTTGTTTTATATCATTAAATTTTAATGATCTTAATTTGTGTTGTGAATCATTACATTCTAACCTTAAGAATGTATCTAAGATTCACTAATTTTAGAAAAGGAATAAGGAATAAGGCGCTTAGATCTATAATGCCAGTTTTAGAATCAATTAGCCGTATCTCAATCATAATTTCAACCCTATTATTTTGGCTTATATGTTTATTTATCAAAGCCAACATAATATTTAAATATGAACTTAAGATATGAAACTTGTTAAATATGGAAAATTGATTTAGAATCTCAAATATGTATTACATTAATGGGTATGTTATGTAAGTGCATGTAAATAATAGGTACAATTTTATATGTTTTGGTTTTTTTAAGGTTTATAGATTCATATTTTTTAAATAAGAAACCTTTCCCATGATTCATTTTTCTTTTCTTCTTCATTTTAGGGTGTTTCTCGTTTTCCACAAAAAAACAAGAAATTGAAATATTTGAATCTATTCTAAGTGTTTTGGTGATTTTCTATTATATCTTAATGGATTGTAAAGTCGTGATGCTTCCTATAATGGGGTCATTAATATATAATTATATATTTGAAGTGTTTCTTAAGAATTAACTCATAATGGACATGTTAAACTCAACCAATGTAAAATGTAAAGTGAGTTGTACAGTTAGTGATCCACATTTGGAGGTAGTCTCGACATAACTGAGAAACAAAAGGAAACATGAAAAAACATGTACGATTAGGAGAGAGAGAAGGTTTTTGGTTGATATTAGTATACATACAATATAAATATAGATTCCAATATTTCAAGAAAAGGAGAAAAGCTTATAAATAGGGTATTTCTGGCTAGACTATACTATAAGATTGCATTAAAAATAATAAATATTGCTTCCTTTAAGTTATATTTGTAAATTAAAATTGATTATTATGATAAGCGAAGATTATTTTTATCTAGAATCATATATTTTTGTGGAAGCTATTCATTTAATTTTTTGACCTCAAAATATAGCCAATACTATTATAGTCAAGAAAAAGTTATTTTCTTCATGATTTATGATTTTTGAAAGTGTCAAGTTGAGTGATGGATTTGGACATGTGTGTGAATAGTATATCAAAATCAAAAATATTTCAAAACTAGTCTTTAAATTTGAATTTCAACCAAATTATAGCTCTCAATCTATGGATAGGGCTTCAAAACGTAAGCTAGGGTTGCATGACAAAATCCACTCCAAAACAAAAATGACCCTTAGAAATTTAGGAAAACTTATTTATAAGTGGAAGAGGTTATATTTTAAGGTATTAAATTTATTTTAATATTTTTTAAATTCTATAAAATAGTATAATATTATTTCTTAGTCCAGAGGGTTAATTGTAAAGGCTATACACCATTATTTTTGTATATTTTAAAATTTCAACACAATACAAAGGTAAATATAAATAAGAAGGGTTGATATAACACTAAAAAAAAGTGATAAATGTTTGAGAAGGCTTGTAGGCCTAGTATTTTTATAAGTAACATTTTAAATTTGAATCATCCTTTAACCCATTAGAAAAATATTTATATCATAACATGGTTTGGTTGTAATTCATAGGTGACCTAAGGATACTATTTCATTAAGATAAGTGAATATCAAGTTGTGAAAAATAAACTTTCATTAAAGTTTAATAATGGCACTTAGAGGTGTAACCAAAGGTGGTGCTAGAGTAGGTCAAAGAAGACACCCAATATATGTTTTTCTAGAGGAGATAAGAAACTTGCATGAATATGAGAGGCAATAGAAGTAACTAAAAGAAGAGGTCTTGTGATAGGTGATACGTGTGAAGGATAGGAAGAACCATAAGAATAATTGGTAGATCAAGAAAAAGAATAAATAATGTAAGAAAGACTATTGAAATTAGTCATAGGAATAGGATCCAAGCCCAAATTAGAAGTTATAGTATATGAAGGCAACCTAAATGTTGAATAACTTGTGGATTGGATATATTCAATGGATAAGTATTTTTAATATGAAGGAATAGAGGATGAAAATAAACTAAAGCTTTTTAGTATACAATTCAGAGGTCATACTTCCCTATAATGGAATGGAGTTCAAGATAAGATAAGAAGGAAATACACAAAACATATGAAGAGTTTGGATAAAATGGTATCAAAATTAAAATGTAAATTTATGAAAAAATATTACCATACTAATTTGATCAAGAATTTATAAAACTTAAATAAAAACAACATGAGTGTGAAGGACTATAGAAAATAATTTTAAAAATTGATAATCTAGTAAAGTCATAGATAGGAAGATGTGTAAAAGGTGTCAAGGTATTTAAATGGCCCAATGTTTAATATTCAAGGTGTTATCAAAATTATATCCCCAAGATTAGTTAACGAAGCATACCATTTTTTACTCAAAATAAAGGAAAAAATATCTAGAAAGTAAACTTAACATTCTAATGGAAGAGGTATAAATTTCAAAGGTAGAGGATAACATGGTGGTACAAATTAGTTACATGTCAACAATGAATAAGAAAGTATCTCTCAGGGTTAGAATCAAACTGTAATATGAGGCTAATCATTTAGAGGTAGAAGACCATACATAAGAGGTAGAGGAAGAATCTTTTGGTTCAAATGTTTTAGATGTAATAAATATATAGGAAATAAATCATATGAATTCATAGAGAATCCATGAACAAGTCATGTCAGGACTAAAGGCAATGCTCAAATTATATGAGCTAATGAGGGGAGTGTGGGATCACCTTCTCACGAAGATACACCCAAAATTAGAGATTTTTAATTATGAAATGTGTATTAGTCAAAGCAAACAATTAGATCAAGGATCCTACACAAAAGAAAATAGTATTTAGAACCACTTGCAAGTCCAAAGGTAAGCGTTACAAGGTAACAATAGATACTTGAAGTACTAAAAAATAGTATCTTCATAAATGGTCGATATGTTAGGATTGAAAAAATTAACACATTGTTGGGAATTAGTCCTAACATTTGAAAATAAAATAAAAAAATGTGGTGAATTAAAAAAGTGATTTATTCAAATCACGTAGAGTTAGGATAGGATTAGTTTTATCTCCTATTTTTTAAGAGATTGATGTCCTATATATTGCAATGTCTTACATTTGAATAAATACATTTTTGAGATTGATCGATAGTTTTATGTGCTCCACACATACCAGAGCCTTTGGATCTTCTCCAATAGTGGGGTAAATCCCATCAACGGTATCCTAGTAAGTTCTTCAACCTATCTATAATTTTGATCTTGATCATAATAGAAATACTCAGTGGAGACCATGTGATAAAGTCCTTCCATTTGATAGGCCTTTCATCATCTCTAATTTTAAACCATCAATTTAAATGATTCGTTGAATTAAAAATCATTGTTTTGATCACACACACACACACACACACACACACACACAATATTTAATAGTTCTAGAATTTTTAGTTTGTAGGCTACTATACAATTATTGCAGTATTTTATTTTTTAGATATGCCCTTACAAGGATATACAAGCTTCTATGACATCTAGTTGATAGTATGAGGCATCACACATTCTCTTGAAGAGTTTACTCATTATAAGATCATCAAGATGATGTCCTCCTCCACACAGTAGCAGATCACATCTTGTTTGTCACATCTCTCACCACACATAGCATACAAAGCCTCTCCACCATCTAGTTGCAAATCTCAATGCAAATCTCTCCCCATCCAACTATTCAGTAACCTCAGTGACCTCACCTTTCTTAATAGAAACATTCAATTATTCTTTAGTGGCAGCAAAATTTACATAAAGCTACAGACAAAATTATAGTGTGCAATGTCTCAAGGCTCCATCTTCTTTCACTTAGCTTGGTTGCTTGGAATCATTACCCACTTGAGACCAGCTCAATCCAAAAATGGTGATCCCTTCAAAAGAATTAAAAATAACCATCACCTAACTCATCATTCCTATATTGCAGATTTTAACCCCCAACATTGCATCATTTCTTCCACATTTACATAATGGTTTTGTATGTATGTTTGTATTCAGCATCCCTCATTCTGCCAAAGTGATATAAAAGGTTCAATATTATAGCAACATACTCAACTTTATTGTCATCCTCTACAATGCACATATTGACATAGAATCTCATTTGGAACATCTCTGATCCAAATCTATCTCACTCTTTCTCAACTTAGATTGTGACTCTAGTGTAGGCTCAGTGTTTCGCCACCTCCAAACGGTGATCCTGATCAAAGCATTCAACCTCAGTTTTGTTATTGATATCCAAGATCTATACGGCAGAAAAAGAGTCTTTATTTTAGTTTCAAATTTTATCTTCAAGTATTGAGTTGGGTTTATTAAATAGGTTTATTTAAAATAAAGATGAATCAACTAGTTACTATTAGAATTTTTAATATTTCATTTATTTTTAGGTTTATGGGTTGATTTCATAGGTTTATTTAAAATGAGTCAATTATTATCTTTAGTATTGTCCTTAGTATTATATCTTGTGTGAAAATCACTAAAGTTATGTACTTTGTCATTTTTAGTTTTCTATTAAATGTGATTTTGAGTCTTTGTATGTAATAATTTAGACATATTTTTGAGTAAATTGATGTCTATATTAAAGGGGGTTAATTTTAGGTGTATTTTTAGGAATTAGTCCTAACATTTGAAAATAAAATAAAATAAATTGTTGAATATAAAAAAGTGATTTATTCAAGTCATGTAGAGTTAGGATAGGAATAGGTTAACCTCTTATTTTTTAAGAGATTTATGTAATATAAATTGTAATGTTTTACATTTGAATAAATATGTTTTTGAGATTGATTGACAATTCTACGTCCTCTATACATACTAGAGCCATTAGCTCTTCTCCATTAATGGTGTAAATCCCATCACACACCCAACTCCTTGTAAGGTATCATAGTTAAAAAAAAAGATATAAAGTTTTAGTAAATGAATAATGCAAGTTTAAATTTCTGGTAGGGCTTATAAATATGAACTAATATGTGACATCATGACCATGGATGTCTACCATGTCGTATTGGTCATAACTTAGAAATTTAATAGGAGATCCATACATGAAGGAAGGAGCAATACATATACTTATTATAAAGATGGTAAGAAACATATAATAATACTATTAAGAGATGTTAATGTTGTAGTAGAATATATTTCTAAGGTATTACTAGTAAGTAGAAAAGAGTTTTTTTAATTGATTAAATAAGAATAAGTAGGTTATGTATTAATTTCCAAGCCTAAGACATTAATCTTAATATCTAAACTAACAGATCTACCCTTAGAGATCCCAAAATTTCTAAATGAGTTTATTTATGTAGTAGTGGATGAGTTACCTAATTAATTTTCACATATATGAGAAGCATAAGTCACCATATATACTTTATTTTAGGAGCTTGTCTAGAAAAAAAGGCATCTTATAGAATGACAGTAAAGGCCTATGGCACATAAGTGAGTCCCACTTCATGTCTAAGTTCATCCAAACCCAAAAAAAAATTGGGTTTGAACAAAATTCCTTCTTTCAAAGGGGCTTCATTTGAACCCCCTTTGTTTGAACCCCCACGTGTACTTTTTGAAGGGGGTCAAATATTTGCTTTAGCATTTGATTAATATTTTATTAATTTGAATGATATTTGTGGGGTTTGAATGAATGGGGTCAGAATGAAGGGGGTTCATTTTAAACCCCTTCATTCTAACCCCTTTCATTTGAACCCCATGTGGCATGAAATCCTCAACCATTGATGTGGAAGGCTACTATTAGCCTAAAATTGCCACTTCAGATGCCACATATTAGGATGAAAAATTAAAATAAAAACATATGGCTCTATATATAAATAGGCATTTTTATGATGCTTCTAATAATATGATGTTTTTTAAATTTTAATAATATTTAATATTTATTTATTTTTATTTATTTAGTAAAATATACTTATTTATAAAATAAAGTATTATATGTTTGAGTCACTAGGAAAAATAGGAGACTATGGCCAAACAAATTTGAAAAATATGAATGCACTTGACCTTAATGTCCTTTTCCTAGTGGTTGAAAAATTAGTATATTTCCACATATAAATTAAAAAATATTACGAGGAGAAGACATAATCATGGATATTCCTTCCCTTGATCATTAAAATATTAATAAAAATTTATTTTTTAATCAAAAAATTATCTTACACTACGTCTATGTTTCTAAGACCTCTTTGAAAAAAATATTGAGAAAATATTATGTTTTCAAAAAATTATGAGCAGAAATTAAGCACTCATTAAAACTTTTTGTACATGAGACATACACACTCTATATTTAGGTATTAAAAAATCTATTTTTTGTTTTTTTAATTTTTTGAAAAAAATTACAAATTTAATCTACACTTTAAATTTCATTAGTTTACACTATTTTGATATTTTATATGGTAAAGTCATTATTGTTTATACAAATTGAGAAATGTTCAAATTTTCATTTTTTGTTATCCCTTTAGTACCAAAACATGGGACATAGAATTATGCTTCAACCTTAAAATAGAATGAGGAGATAAAAAACAAGTGTTGGAGTTGTTAGACAAATGTATGACTAGGGAGAGATTAAATTCATATGTTTTAACAATAGTCCTAACCCCTAATAAATATGTAGGATCGATAGTTTTCAAGGACTCTAAACTTATAAACAAGATCATAATCATGTATAGATTTTAATTAAAAATAATTGATTACATTATGGATTGTTTAATTGGTTTAATTTATTTATCCAATATAAAATTGAAAATTGGTTATCATCAAATTAGGATAGAGATGGAGATGAATGGAAGAAAACTATTACTACTAGTGATGGACTATATGATTGACTTTTAATGCAATTTGGATTGACTAAATCTCCAAGCAACTTCACAATTATTATAAATGAGGTACTCAAGGTTTTCATAGGTAAATTTGTCATTGTTTACCTAGATTACATTATAATTTATAGTTAGTAAAAGGAATAACATCTTAAACACCTTAAAATTGTCTTAAATATGTTAAAATAAGGGAAGCTGCTAATCAATCTAAAGAAGTGCATATTCATGAAGATAGAGTTGGTATATTTTAGATTTATCATTTAAAATGAAGGTTTATATATGGAAAAATAGAAGGTCAAAGTCATAATAGAGTGTCCTAATATTTGGAGTGTATTTTAGGTAAGAAGTTTTCATGGTCTAGATAGCTTATATAGAAATTTCATAATGAATTTTATTGGAATTTGTGCTCCAATAGTTCAAACTATCAAAGAAAATAAAAATCAATTTAAATGGATTGAGTTACGTGAGAGGGTTTTTTTAATCATAAATATTAAGATCATAAGCCAACCTATATTAGTATTACTTGATTTTAGTAACCTTTTCTAAGTAGAGTTTGATGCTAGTGGGACTACCATAGGAGCTATTTTGGGAGAAAAAGACAAACCAATTACCTACTTTACTAAGAAACTTAATTAGTAAAATATTTAATACTCAACATAAGAAAAATAATTTTATGCCATTATTCAAACCTTAAATAAATGGAGACATTACTTGATTTTAAAAGAGTTTGTAATATATATAGATAATCATGCCTTAAAATTCATTAGTAGTAAAACTAAACTAAGGTAAAGGCATATGAAATAGATTGATCTTTTTCAAAGGTTTCAATTTGTTATCAAACATAAAATTCATCAAGATAACAAATTTTTAAATGTATTAAGTAGAATAATTATGATTATGTATGAGTCTCATGTCAATATATTGGGATTTAATTCATTGAAAGACTTGTAAAGAGAAACTCTTGATTTCAAGGAATCCTATAAATCATGTGTAAATATAGTAAGAAAGGATATTAGTGCATGGATGGACTATATGATTTAATAAGTACTGATATTCAATAGAAGTTAGTTATGCTTGCCAAGAGGATCAATGAGATAAAATTTACTCAAGGAAAAACATAGTGGAAACTTGACAGGATATTGTGGGCAAGTAAAGACCCTTACTAAATTGAGAAAATATTAATATTGGTGAAGGATGCAATTTTATTATGGATAAATCTAATATTTTCTATCATTCTAAACAAAAAAGTTAAAATAAATGCCTATATCAACCACTACCTATTCCAAACAGACCATGGGATTCAACAAGCACCAATTTTGTACTTGGGTTTACAAGGACACAACAAGGTAATGAATCCATATTTATTGTGGTTTATATGTTTTATAAAATGACACAATTTATAACTTACATTAAAAAAAGTGATGCAACAAATATTTACAAAATGTACTTTAAAGATATATTGAAATTCCATGGTCCTCCCAGGAGCATTGTATTTGATAGGGATACATAATTTGATGGGCATTTTTGGAGAAAATTTTGGATTAAATTGGGTAATAACTTGATCTCTAGTTTATATTACCATCCTTAGACTAATGTTAAAACTGAATTTATCAACATGAGTCTAGGAATCATACTCAAAATTTTAGTAAGTGATCATCCCAAATAGTGGGATCAAGTATCACCTCAGGAAAAAATAGAATAAAATGATTCTCCTGATAGAATTACATGTTATATACCATTCCAAATCATGTATGGAATAAAACCTAAAGGATAGTATGATTTTATATAATTTGGTAAGCAAGAGAATAGAAGTGTTGAAGGTAAATATTTTGTCGTAGCTATGTAATAGATGCATGAATAAGTCAAACATGAATTGGAATTAAACATAGGTACATATAAAATGAGTATTGATATGAGAATAAAGGAATTAAAATTTAATATATGTGAGTTTGTTAATTTTTTTTCCAATGATTATTAGTTAGAACTACCATTCGATATTGGATTTTTGCCCATATATAATTTTGTATACCTCTATACTTTTAAATTAGATGAAAACATAGAGGAACCTAAATACATTGATGATAAGGTCATTTTCTTCAGAGAATTAGTTATTTTAGGCATAATTCAATGAGATAAAGATATTCTAGACAAGAAAGTGATTAAAAGGAGCAGAGATAAAGAGTAATTCTAGACTTGGTCAAATGGAAAAAACATCCGTTTGAAGATAAAACTTATACTACACATTTCAAAATATATAATCATGTGAATACTGTTGAAGACCTCATGAGTAGGAGCTCATCAACAATTTTTGTTCTTTGAGAGTTTGATGTAGGTGAATGTACATAATAGGTTCAATTTTGAATGTGTTGGTATTTTATAGCTTTAGAGAGTAAATTTTGTCAATAATAAACTTTCACATGATTATTTTCTATTTTATTGGTCATTTTAGGGTATTTTTTTCCTTGTCAAATGGGTAAATTTAAATATTTAAATCTATTCTAAGAGTTTTGATGTTTTTTCTTATTTATTAATGGATTGTAAAGTTATGATCCTTATATAGTGGGGTCATTAAGGTATAAGGATAAATTTTAATTATTTATTATAAATAAATTCATAATGGACACATTAAACTCATTAAATGTAAAATCCAAGATGAGTTGTCTAGTTAGTGATCCACACTTGGAGGGAGTCTTGAAACAATTGAGAAAAAGAAGGAAACTTGTAAAAGAGTGGAATATTATCAGAGAGATAAGGTAAATGGGAGGATATTATGAGTTATAAAATAAAAATAAGGATTCCAATATTTCAATAAAATTAGTAGAAAATCTTATAAACAAAGTATTTTTGGTTGGATTGTACTACAAGATTCCATCAAAAATAATGAAATTGCTTACTTTATGTTTTTTCTGCAAATTAAAATTGATTTTTTTTGTAAGTGAAGGTTAATATTGATATAAAACTGTATATTTGTGTGTTTGAGGTTTTAATTCAATTTTTAGGCCTCAAAATATAGGTGGGACTATTATAGTATCAAAATTACATGTACGATTAAGAAAAAGTCATTTTCTTCATAGTTTGAGATTATTCAAAGTGTCAAGTTCAATGATAGAGATGGAAATATGTCTTAATATCCTATAAAAATCAAAAAAATTGAAAAAATGGTCTTTAAATTTTAATTACACCCAAATTATAGCTCTCATCCTATGTACAGACCTAAAGACCTTAAGTTAGGGTTTCCAAGGCAAAAAACCACAACAAAAAAATGGAATCCTATAAATTTATGAAACATTTTAGATAGGTGTAAGATGTTATTTATTTATGTATTCAAGTGTATTTAATATTTTTAATCATTTATATGAGAAGATAATAATGTTTCTTAGTTAACGCACCTAATTGTAAAGGCTAGAAAACCCTAGTTTTACATATTTTGAAAATTTAAACTAATCCAAAGGTAAAGATCAATAAGAAGGGTTGAAATAACATTAATTAAATGTTATAAAGGATTTTATAGCAATAATTTTCATCATTTTATCTAAAATACTCATAAATAAGGTTCAAGAAGGCTTGTAGGCCTAGTCTTTTTGTAAGTAAAATAAAAAAATGATTCATCCTTTACCCTATCACTATTAGTATGGGAAAGAAAATATAGGTTGAATTTTTGAGCTACTTTATCCACACTATACTAATTTATAAATATACAATTTGTATATAGATATTATTTTCAAAAATTATTAATTAATTATGCTTTCTCTCTTTTAAAAACCTTTCAAGTCTCAATCTCTCTAAGTGCATGCCTTAAAGGGTGCATCAATAATGGGTTGTAAAGTCCTTGGTGATTCACAAGATTTTTTTTTATCCTATACAAACACTTAAAATACATGCAACCATCACCTATACACTTATATAATATTTACCTCCTTGCTTACACACTCTTCCAAGTAATTTATCACCTTATTTATCTCCTACCTAATCCAAAAACTCCTTTTGACATTTATCAATTAAAGTCAGCCTAGGTTGAACCTTATTGAAATTATATTGTCATGTTATAAGACTCTACCAGCGTTGGCTGAACTAGTATAGGACATAAATTTATTTTATGAATTAACCATATAGATTTGATTGGGTCCACCTTGTTGTCTAAACATTTGGAAATGTTTAGGGTTAGATTCAACTCCATATATACATCCATTTCCACCATTTATAAAGAAGAGAATAAGAACATAATATTTCACATTTGCTTATCCACCATTCTACTCGAGGAGAATTGCTTAGGTTTATAATACTACACTTGGAGATATAGGTTTTATCATGTGGAGAAGTATTTTGGATGCATAGAGAAGTTATATAGCCTAGAGATGACATATCCTTGTTATTATTACATACCATAATAACCTCTCAAGAATAACCTTTGCCAAGGGAGATCTTGATGATCGATGAATTCATCTTCAAAGGTAAGTGCTCCTAAAATTGTTCCTCTTTTGTTAAAGTAGATATATTTTCATTTATACTTCTCTCCCATGTACTAGGATTTTGTATACATTGGATCATTATATATATTTGATTAATTTTTACTTTTTATGTTTATTACACCACTTTTTCCCAAAATATCTAGTGAACACTAGATTAGATTTTACTTTTCTTTACATATACTTAATGAATATAAAAAAAAAGGACCTATATAGGGTTATCACAGGGTGTTGATTTACTAGAGGATTTGGAACCTTCTCTAGTGTTGTCTTTGCGGTAAGGGATACCTTGGTTAGGTCTAGTGGATCTATGTTGGTTATGACCCTGATTGTCTAAATGTACCAAAAAGCATAAGTGTAAGCATGATTTATATTTCCCTATCTAGGGTTGATTTTTAGATTATCTTCATTTTACATTGTATACATTTTGGTGAACCCAATGTGAATATAATTCTCTTAATTTTTATCTCACACATTAATTTTATTATGATCTTACATATTTTTTTATTTTTTAGTATTGTATCGAACCTATCGATATAGTATAACATTATGTGCCTAGGTTTAACACATAGTCACTCCAAATCCACTCTAATATCTTTATGTAGGTCTTCTAAAAATAATGTTAATAGGATTGACTAACCTGAATCTATTCTCTTCTTAAATCATAAGATTGTATACTTCTTCAACCTAGTTGACTATATTCTCAATTGTCCTTTTTCAACATATAGATTTTAAGACGTACTCAAAATACATGACTTTGTTTGCATACTATTTTTCAGCATTTGAGAAAAAAAACATAAAAATTATAAACCAATCATCTAAAAAATTAATAAGGTTCATTCTTACCTTCTCTATCATTTCTATTTATCATTTATAGTCTTGTTTTTCACAAGTTTTAAGTCTATAAAACTACAAACCTACAACAAATTAGGTTGAGTAGATCAAAATAGTTTTGTATCCTATCTTCTATGTAGAAGACAAAATCAACTTATTCGATTGTGTTCTCATAAATATTGCTTCCACAAAATAAAAATCACCATGTCAACTTTGTTTTGTATTGTTTGTATATAGTGTCACCTGAACCAACTCTATACTCTTCATAGTCAAAATAATTGACCTATTTTGTTAGTAATTAAATCATTTTCATTTAATTTGATTGCATTCTTAAATTAACAAACATAGAGTAATTAGATGGTTTTTTAATTTAAAAATTTAGTCACACTTTGTTTCTCTTTTGCACATACTTCTAAATCACTTAACACTAAAAAGTAGTAAACATTTTCTTCCCAAGGACTACCTACTTGGATTTTATCACCAAGGGGGAAGATGAATTGGTTTTCAAGATAGGTATAAACATGTGATCGATGGTATATATTAGCAAATCACCTAATGCCCTTATCACTATAGGATTATAAAGTGATGGGGTAGGCCTAAATATCAAGTTAGTACCATCACTAATACATATCTCTTTCAACCTAAACAACCTTAAACTATCAATAGATTACTTTCTATTTTGTTCTTACAAAAAACTTTGTATCACATTAATTTCAAAATTTATTATAACATAATAACATATAGGTATGACTAATTAGCTTAGTATTTACATTGAAGTCTTATTTTTTAATCTTTCATCATTATATTTTTTATTTTCAAACATGTTATAGATAACATTAGTAGGTTTTTGTTATGTGATACAATTAGATGAATCAATTTGGTCTAATTTCTTGTGTGCTTCATTATATTTTCCTAGTTATAATCTTATAAAAAAATCTTATTTTTGGAGCATAGTAGTCCATGTCAACACAATATCTTAAAAACTATTAATTTTTTTTACCTTCAATACATAGTCAACCTATATGACTATGTATCTTTTCTTCCTATTTATTTTCTCCCTCTGGAGTATATAGTCTTTTCTATAAATGTGTATCCTTTTAACCTATTCAATTTCTTCCTCTGGAATATGTAGCTGACATGTATGAATATGTATCTTGTCATTCTATTTAGTTTATCCCTTTAGAGTACATGATCAACTTGTATGACTATTATTATTGTTATTTTTTTAAAGTTATCCCTATGTAGTACATAATCAACATGTATGACTACATTTCCTATTTCCTGCTATATTTCTTATCTTATATGACATTGTTGATTGGTTTGATTCTATATCTTACCAGTTGAACCTCCATTCAATCAGTTTTTTAACCTCTTCTATTCATCATGATTTTCATGTTTAAGAATGATACATAATTAAATAAAACAAATATCATGAGTTTGACCAATGCTAATAGCTTTCCTATGACATAGATTGTGGTTCTCACCATTGAAGAATGAAATGTCCATGTTGCCACTCGCACCACCAATTATAGGAATCCTAATTCATCCTTAATTCATAATAATTTTCTCTCATTAGAATCTGAGTGTGATTTAGATTGCACAACTAATATTTTATTCTTTAGAAATGAATTTGCTATGTAATTATGGATATGATATATTAATGTATATGGTTTGGAGATGCCAACATGTGGCACACGTCCCCTTAATTAGTTATATGGGTACAATATATTAGGATAATGGAGTAACTTGTGGAATTATTACATTAGGTAATGGTTAGCCTGCATTGGGATTAAGAGGTTACCCATCCATGGGTTAGATAGATGTCAATATATAGGAGATGATTATCATGGTAAAGATATCAAGTAAGCATTGAGTCTTCTATTGTAAGAGGATATTGGAGGTTGTCCCATAAAAGAGACATTATGGATTTATTCCTTCCTAAAGGATTATTATATGATGGTTTCCTACCTTAAGGGTATCTCTGCATATATTGAATTATATCAAGATCATATCAAGTGGTATCAGAGCTTTGATTTGGGCAATTTGTGAGGAGTGAAACCCTAGTTTTTTTAATCATCAATATATCTTTATTGGTTGTGAATTTGTCCACAATGTTTTAACTGGATATGGATAATATTTTAAATAAGTCACATTAAAAAAATCAAGATTTTTTGATTATTTTTGAGGGAGTTATTACTATTTTAGGGTTTATACTAATTTCACTATATATTCTGAAATATAGGGAATTTTTATTCAAATTTTTTAATAGAGATGTAAGAAGATATAAGAGAAGTAAAGTAACAATTTCAATTTTTTTTGAGTTATGTTGAGTGATTTGATGTGATTTTATGGTTTATATTATATTCAATATACAGGTCAAAATTTGTGACATGTTTTCACAAAACTTTGATTGAGGTTCCAATAACATAACATGAAGCCACAGTAAAAATTTGGGACTTTTTGGATTAGTTTTGTATAAATTATTGAAATTTTAGGGTTTCATGAACCCTAATTTTTTTTGTGGATCATGAAGTTGCAAAAATTTTTAGGGAAATATGATGTTGATGCTAGAGAATAGTGGCTCATTTTAAAAGAGAATAATACTATGGAAATTTTATAGAAAATAGAATTATCTCTTTCTTTTTTTGGGCCCGCATAACATTGGTGGTTTAATCAATTGAGCTTTGCGTAAAAGTATTCTTCATGGGATGCAATGGAACAAATATACCTAGATCGATGGGGTATAAAAGAAAAAAAGGATGTAGAAGAGGAAAAAAATAATGATGATAAAGAAGAAGAAGAAGAAGAAGAAGAAGAGAAGGGTTCAAATAATTTGGTTCCAAATATATATAAGTCAAATTTTCAATTTCATGGATGCATCAAAAGAAGAAGGTGGTTGTGTCCAAAAACCCTACCAGTAAGTATAACTTCATTAACATGAATGTGTCCAAGCATCTACATGTTCAATCAAATAATATCAAGGAGGTTAAAGTAGATGGTAATAATATTTCAATGTTTAAATATTTGAAGCTCATTATGGAAAAATATGTTTTGCATTCAGATTTTTTTGCTTTGGATATGGATGATGTGGATATAGTTCTTGGATATCCATGGTTAGAGAATTTGGAAATAATGAATATTAATGTTCATAAAAAGTTCATGAAGTTTTGGTATAGGAAAAATAAGATCACTTTACAAGATATAATAGTGAAAAAGGCACCAATAACAATCCAGGTGGATCATGAAGATGAGATTGAAATAGGTGATGAAGAGTATGATGAAGATTTAGATGATATAGATAAAGACACACTACAACTAGAAATGAACAATTCATCTAATAAAGAGACAAAGAAGGAAAAGGTGGAATAAGTAGAAGAAAATGTGAATAAGGTCAAAATATCAAAAAAATTTAGGTATATAGACATCCACGTGATCATGAGAGGAAACAATCATGGAACTAGGTGAGGAAGTGTCATAACAACAATCATTTTCTCTATACAAGAAATAAAATTTCTAATCATTATGGATATGCATGTAAGAATACCTACTATGGTCATGGTTGGAATTAGAGTAGCACATCAGAATATGGTACATGGAATAAAAAGAGGAATAAATATGCTTGGACACCAAAGTAGTATAATTATGATCATAAACACAAATAGAGGAGCATAATGGAATTTGGAAGCAAGCTTGAAGAGATATCACCTACCAATATCACATATGGATGGTTAGATGATCGATATTGGAGACAAGTGTGTAATGATTTGAAGCACACTCATTATTTGGTTTCTTCCTATGTTATGGGGATGAAACATGTCAGGGAGGGAAGTAATTCTATGTACCTAGGGATATGATATATTAATGTATATGGGTTGATGGAGATGCTTACCTATGACACACATCCCCTTAGTGAGTTATATGGGTACAATATATTAGGATAATGGAGTAACTTGTGGAATTATTACATTAGATAATGGTTAGCCTACATTGGGATTAGGAGGTTACCCATCAATGGGTTAGATAGATGTCTATATATAGGAGATGATTATCATGGTAAAGATATCATGTAAGCATTGAGTCTTGTATTATAAGAGGATATTGGAGGTTGTCCCCTCAAAGAGACATTGTGGATTTTTTCCTTCTTAAAAGAGTATTATATGGTGTTTCCCTACCTTAAGAGTATCTCTGCATATATTAAATTATATCTAGATCATATAAAAATTCCCTCAACATAGACCTATATACCCTTCAACCATTTATAATCTTATGATAGGTCCTCATATAGAATAACCTTCCTCACCCTCCCCTACCTTTTCACATGGATTTAGTGGAACCAATTTATTTTTAGCTAAACCTTTTCCTTCCACTGTGTCTCCTTCACACACAATGACATCTTATTATATGAATTATTAAACCTCCATTCTAATTATATTTACTAACATGTTAGGCTCAACTTATATTGGCCCTCTTGGAAATACCCTTCCCCTTAACCATGGTACTAGTGCATCTTTTTATACTAATGCTTCTCATGTTAGTAGTGATTATTTTTCTAACTATACTTCTCATGCCACTAGATCGATACATGCTTCTACTCATAGATGTAACTTAAGATAATAATACTAATAATAATACTATTGTATCACATGTTGCGTACACTAGTCAAAATGCTTCCCAAATTAACCAACTACTATTACAACACTTAATTAAATGTACACATTCCAAACCAATAATGCAAATCAGATGATGTAAATGTAAAACCATCTCATTAATCTTTAAAACCAACTTCAATGGGTTTCATTTGGGCTGCATAATTTCAATGCACCCCCACCCCTTTTAGGTATGTTAAAAGTAAAATCATTAAGAGGGGAAGTGAATCAGTGAGCCCAAATAATTTAAACTTTAATTTCAATTCCTCCTCTTAATCATTTAATACATACATTCATGAGGCATACATCATTCATATCAATGAATAAGAAATACAATGCAAGATAAGTCACATAACATATTTCATACATGGGAAACCCTATTAGAGAATAAAACCCAATCTCAAGCCTATAAAAACATGAAATACTATCCTATAACATGATTACAAACAAGAGATTGATCAACTCTTTTGGACCAACAAACCTTGATCATGTCCTCTTGACCAAAGGTATTTAGTAGATGACTTGTTCCATAAGGATTACTTTCCCTAATATTATCAACTCATTTAGACCACCTACTTTTATTAAAACACCTAATTTACAAGGATAAACTTCCCCTAAGGAATACCAACTCCTTTAAACCCTCTTTTGATAAGAACACTTACACCTTATAATTAATGTCTTTAACACCTAATGATAGATCTAAGGGTATTTCTATTATCAGATTTCACCAACAAATATATAACCAACATTCCTATTATCCAAAGTACATTACAAACTTGAACCAAAATATAAAAATCAATTAAGACAAATTACATATCCCAACTAACCCCACTCTTCAACTCTACACACTCAATGCATCTTTCAGAGCAACAAATCTATCATAGCTTCAATAACATGATCAAATGGTCATACATACTATCCATACTCTAATAAGCCTATAAAACAAGCCACAAAAGCTCTCATAGACACCAAAAATCCTTCACTAATTCTCAAGACATCCAAAACATCCTTTTAGATCACTCTAGGCGTCTTCACTCATGCTTAACCTGAAAGATCACTATTCTACCATTAGAAACATCACCTACATGTCATACTCACAGTCATCAATAAACTATACTCATCAATCTAACCATTGGGCACACTCAGCCTCCTATTTTCTTTACTTTAATGCGCACACCTCTCCAAGTCATAGATGTCTAGAACCCATCATATTTGATTCCATTATTTATAGACTAATCTTGTTAATCCACATCTTGGTTGGCCATTAGGCATGCCTTAAAACTTAAGACATATATCATATGAAAACACATCTCAAACAATCTTTATAGGTTTGCCATAAGATTTATGGGTCACCATTAAGGAACTACACCTTTAAATAAGGCCCTTGTAGTCCATATAGGTCTCATATGAACCCATTCACACCTTTAACACTCCATTGATAAACAAAATAACAAAATACCACTTTTAAATACATGGTTACACACATTATGACCCCTTTGACATCCTCAAATGATTATATTCAACTTAGCTCACCTCTATATATGCTCAAACAACCCAAATAAAGATCTTATACATGGCAACACCATTACCAAACATACAATCAACTTATTAACCATTGTTCATAATCAAGATAGATTAATCACACCTTCAAAATATTCATAGAGAATCATCATCGAGTTTACAATACCCCTCAAAATCCAAATCACCATTGAACATCAAAACAACATCTTCATAAGCTCAAATATCCTTCTTAGGTCACTTGCAAAGCATATACAAAAACACAATCAACTTTGGAGCTAAATATATTTATTTGTACATAATTAAAAATATTAAAATCCAATTATCCAAATGAACATTGGAGTCCTATATATACTTTATTTTTAGTACAATATTAAATTTATCTTCTATCAAAAGTTAAGGTCCAAAAACTACACACTGGTTTTTCATTCATAAATTCAAATATTCAAATAAAAATGGTCATAGTTAGACTTCAAACAGTAAGATCAAATCTCATGAACTCACAACTTCAATCAAATATGGTCTATCGATATTGATAAATATTTAACACATAGGCACCAATTCTTAAATGTTAAACCACTATCACCGTGACCACATCTCGTGTATCCTTGAAATGTTGACTCCACACACTCCATCGATCTCTATGGATCAACCAAGTCTTTATAGATCAATGCTCACCATTTGATCAAATTGTATGAATTTTTTCTCGATGTTGGATCCTTATCCTATACCTTTTCTTAGTCCTTAACCATTATGTACTTATCCCCATCTTGCTACTTCCTGACTTCTTAGAGCAACTAGTACTATAGATCTTTCTTGAGATTTAACTCTTGTAGAAATTATGAAGTATGGAGACCCTTTAAATATGCTCAAGTAGACATTTATTATCCTTAATAACTTTATATGTTCTTAATCACATGATCTAAAATTTAGACAAGATGATCTCTTCACATAGTAAAATTCAACCATGTGACATACTTCCCCTGAAACACTCACACTTGAAATATATAACACCATGAAAATTATTTCTCAAAATATTATGTCACAAATCCAACTACACCAAATTATGTCTAGAATAACAATATTGCTTCTATGTAACTTTTGTCATGCTTCAGTGCATGATCTAAAAGTTAGAACAAACTAATTATGATCAAAATTGAACAAACCAATATGATCAAATTTTATTGAAACCTTCACATGTACAAGGTATAACACCATAAAAATTCACAATCGACTCTTTTTACCTCATTACAAAATTGACTAAGAATTGGAAAACATAGTTAAAATCCATGGAAGCCCAACTTTGTGCATGCATATATCTTAACACAAAACATCACATGATATTAAAATTAGTGAAAATAAACTATGTCCAAAACTAAAAAAACCCATATGATCAAATTCCCCTAAAACATCCACACATGTAAGATCTACCATCATCAAAAATTTGGCTATTTTTGGCCACTTTGAAAATTCGGATAAGTATGGGAAAATATTGAATTCTATCTTAGAAGCCAACTTTTCACCCTCTTATATTTGATCACATTCTGATGCATGAATTAAGATCAAAAACTTAAAAACTATAGATTAGTTTTAATCATAACCATATGACGAGCTCCCGTTGACTCCTTCCTACATAGTAATGGTGATGTCATCCAACTGCCTACTAAGATGTTCTACCACTAGACCTAAACTCTCTAGATGAGAATAATGATGAACCAGGTGAATTCCACTCATGAACATAAGCATTCAAAGCATTATTAATTTTGTATAATAACCCTTACACATGTTCCAATCACCATAATCATACCTAAACATCTATAACGATGTTAACACTCAAGATCAACCAAACTACTTCAAGCATATAAGAAAAATCAACTTGCAGATTTTGTCATTATCACTTAGGCTATCAAAGCACTTCATCCACTCACCATATCATATCCATATTACCACCATGATATCATCATGACAACTCTCTAAAAATCTCCCCACTTGTCATTGACATCAACACCCATCAATATAGTAATGTAAAACTCACCTTTTCTCTCTTCAATGTACACCCACAGCATGGACATTATTCCTAATAGAAAAAATTTCATCCTTTAACACAATGAAAAAGTGGGCACAAACTAATCCTGAGGACTTGAAAATTATATCAAGTAAGAAAGGACCATCTTAGAAAGATGATACAAACTCCCCCTTACATTGAGCCTACTTCTACTTCTCTTGAGAACCTCTTCTTGTTCCATGCCAACACTCTCTTAAATAAATAACTTCAACCAATGAATAAATAACACAAAAAAACACATAAATATAATGAAACTTGCCAAGAAAAATCTAATAGGTACTCCATACAATATCTTTGAACAATTGCATCTTTTGTACATCTTTAAATTTCCATACACCATGAAGTACCACCATACAGGCTTACTAGCCTTCTTTCTCAAGACACTTCTAAGATCACCAACTCTGCATCTATACTATACAAAACAAGAAACATGCACTAAACCAACTTGATAATAATACTTATACCTTGATCTTTTGGAAAAACTAATAAAAAATCACTCTTCTTCAAACTAGGCCTGTTTATCCTTCTTATACCCCTACTTGAAACTTGTAGAGCCCATAATTTTTAGTAGACACATATTCAAGACCTAAAAACTCATATATGGTGCAATCTCATATGTCCTCTCAATCACAACAAACTGTGTCAACAAGATTATCCTCTGTGACATACTTCCTTTAGAAACCAAATATCCAATTAGGCCTCAAAGTTGTAAAAATCCTAGATAACTTGAGAACCACAAACCTTAAAAACTTTGTGAATCTTAATTTGATGACCCATTTGGTCCATTCAACAAATTAATAAGTTATATACCTTAATTCATAAGGCAAAACACTTTTATAACATAGCCCAAAACCCTAGAATCTCAAAAATAAACAAGGTCAACAAACATTCTTCTAGTCAATCCACACCTTTGAAACTTATTTCACACCTAGAGACACCCATCACACACTTTTGGATGAATATTTGAGGTTTCATAACTTTGGTAACATAGACTTTATATAATGTATTTGAGGCCTTCTTGCCCTTAAGCCAAAAATTAAGAAAATTGAGAAAACTCAAAAAAACTTCAATTGCCACAAACATACCTTCAAACAATAAAAGTACCTAGAGCACACCAAAAATTAATGTATAGACCTTTCTAAGCATCAAAATATTCTTGAAATTTTTATAAACTTTATTAATCCATATGGAACCAACCATCTTGACTCTATACAATATCTCCTTTACAAACCTATGGAGTAAACTCATGAAGTTATTGCTCCCCCTTAACTAATGCCCTTATAAGATCAACAAAAGTCTTTTTATAGATTGCAATTATGATCTTGAGCTCAAAAACTTGATTCTCCATTCAAAGGAGTCTGTTATACCCTTAATCATTGGTATGTCTAGCGATATATGTGGGTGACTTGTAGCTTACATACCTATTTTATATTCATGTTACATTTCTCTATGTTCTTAGCTAAGTTAAACTATGGAATAACCATGGATAAGTGGACTATATATAAAATGGAATGTTTAGTCTTTGATCATCATATTAAGTATTATGCTCTTAAAACATTATTCTAGAGATTACTCCCTTGAAGTGGCTTTACTAAATCATATAGTATCATGCTCTGTTGTCAAATATTATTGTGTGATCTCTCATATTTGCTTATTATATGTGATATATAATCATTTTGTGTGAATATATAAGTAATTTCATTACATGTGGTATCAAATATTTGATTTTGACAAGTTTCTTATGGTGTCATTTTTTTGGATCTGGTGATGTGTGACTCTTGCAAGAGGAAAGAGTGAAAAAACATAACTTGCAATCTGAGAAGAAATATTTTTTTATATCGACATAGTATTATTTGAAACACTTTTTTATAAAAAAAATAACTAAAAAAAAGTCTATAAAAAATTGCTTTGCACAATTGCAGTTATTGGATTCATCTCAATGAGATGATCGTAATGGTATATTTTATTAGTACACTTTTTTGGTACTATAGGTTTTAACCCTAATACACAAAATTAGTCATTGGATTCATCTTGGTGAGGTGATAACAATTATTTCAACTCTTGTTACATATTTTCAAGGCAAAAACCCTCCTAGGGCTTGTATATGGCCGGTCCTTTTACACGGGGAAGAAAAGTCGGCAAGAAAATTTTAAGATTGTTTTTGCCAATGGCATAGAATCTGAAACTTTTGATATATTGATTTCTCAGCTTCAAGATAACATAAAGGGCTTAGTGAAACATGATTACTTTATTTTATTTCAAACTAATGTTTCAAGGATGCATAGAGAGATTAATGGGTTTCACACTCAATTGAATTAGAGCACTACTTAATTGGCTACCCTATCATCTTAGTTATAGTAAAACAACCCTCTAATTAATCATTTGGGTCCTCCTCTAAGCACTTAAAACTTAATTTTTTGTGTGAAACCAATGTTTCCAAAAGTGGGCATGCATAAGTTTGAAGGTATCCTCTCACTTGGATTACCTAAATTGATAGTTTATTTGATCTGCATCAAACTGCTAGTTCTCAGAAGGTGATAGTTGCAACTCTGTATTTAGAACCTGAACTATTCATTTGGTATAACTAGTTGTGTACTCAAAATAAAAATAGTGGTGTTATTTTTTAATGGTCTATTTTCACTGATGAGTTGGGTCATTATCATAATAATGTATCTGAGAACTACTTTAGCCAATTATCCAAACTATGAAAAATAAGAATTGTGAAGGATTATATTCATCAATTTTAGAATTTATCCTTATAGGTGGAAGACATAATTGAGTAAAATCTGATTGATATATTTTTAAGTGGCCTCAAAGATAGCATCCAATCAAAGGTTTGAATGTTCAACCTAGCATCTTATCAGAAGCTAGCCCATGGGCATGTATGGTAGAGGAAAAAGAGATGGTGAAATGAAAAACCTTCACTATTGGTCATGCTCACACCTTTCCAACACCATCATATACTCAAGCCCCTATATTGACACCTCAAAAAATTGAGAAGCAAGCCGAAGGGTTGTGTTATGGTTGTTATAGCAAATGGAGAAAATACCATTACTATGTTGAAAAGATGTTTTTTTACATCAAAGGTGCCAATGAAGATGATGATGATGAGGAGGCAATTAGTGAGGATGAATAAGGTCCTAAGGATGAATTTGAAGAATCTCATCCTAATATATTTTGTCATGCCCTTTCAAGTATTAGTACTCCCAAAACTCTTCAGGTGGTGGGTTTCCTAAAGAAATAAAATATCAATTTATTGATTGATTCTAAGAGCACACACAACTTCATTAATAGTAAGACGGTTGCTCACTTGAACTATTTCACTTATCCTACTCTATAATTTCATGTCATAATTGTAGATGGTGTTACTATCATTTACTCAAGAAAATGCCATAGTATTAAACTAGCCATGGGAAACTACTTATTAGATTTTCCTATGTTTGTTATTCCCATAGGGGGTATTAACATTATTTTGGGAGTAAAGTGGCTCACTAAATTCGGCACAATTGAGATCAATTTATAATAATTATTCAGGCATTATTATTCAGAGGGAAGGACATTTGAGCTAAGGGTATTAAGGGGTAAATCTACACAACTTGTTAGTCCCCATCAAATGACAAAGATTCTTATAAAGGTAACTGAAGGATTGGTATCTCACTTGTTTTCTATTAAAGTTCAACCAACTCAGTCATCTACACCTCATAATCTGCAACAAGTGATTTATATTCATTTGGTTGTTTTTAGTGACATGACAAAAGGACTTCCACCTAGTTGCATGCATGATCATGCTATAAAAATTATCCTCGATAGTACACCAATAAACATCAGGCCATATAGGTATCCCTATGCCTAGAAAAGTGAAATTTAAATTATGATATAGGAGATGTTGGATGCATGAATCATTCACCATAGTTAAAGAAAATATGCTTCACCAATTGTCCTGGTGTGAAATAAATATGACACTTGGAGGATGTGCCCTGACTATAGAGAATTCAACAAGTACACAATCAAAGATAAGTTTCCTATTCCTATCATTGATGATTTTCTAGATGAATTAAATGGTGATATTTATTTTAACAAGTTAGATCTATGTTCTGGGTATCATCAAATCTAGATATGTGATGAAGACATACCCAAATATGCTTTTAGGACTCATGAGGGCCATTATGAGTTTTTGGTTATGCCTTTTAGGATAAAAAATTCAGCATCCACCTTTTAGAGTTTGATGAATAATTTTAGACCATTTTTGAGGAAATTTATTCTAGTATTTTTTTATTATATCCTTATTTACAATTATAATTGGGAAGACCATTTACACCATGTGAAACAGGTACTCTCAATTCAAGAACAACATTAGTTATATGTTAAACCTCCCAATTTTACTTTTGGAGTTTGTGAGGTTGAGTATATAGGTCATTTGGTTTCATATGTAGGAGTGAAAAGTGATCCTAAAAAAATCCAAGCAATGGTGGAGTAGTCAATTCCTAAGACACTCAAGAAACTAAGGAGATTTTTGGGACTAATGTGTTACTATCATAGGTTGGTCAAAAATTATGGTAGCAATGTAGCCACACTAAAATATTTGTTGAAGAAAGACTCCTTTATTGGATTGATAAGCTACTAGGGCATTTAAATAATTGGAATTGGTTATGTTCACCACTACATTATTGCCCAATCCTAATTTTTCTAGGACTATTGTGGTTGAATGTGATGCTTTTGGGTATGGTGTGGGTGATATACTCATACAATAAGGTAGACCACTTGCATTTGAAAATCATCAACTAAAGGTTAAAAATTAACATAAGAATATTTATGAAGAGGAAATCATGGCCATTTTACATGCAGTCAAATAATGGATGTCTAATTTGATGGGTCATCACTTTTAGGTAAAGACTGATCATGAAAAATTATCAAATTATTTTTGCAAAAAATGATTATCATTTGAAGAAAAAAATGGGTAAAAAAGATGTTAGTCTATGATTTTGAAATAGTTTACAAGAAAGGCAAGGACAATTTAGTGGAAGATGAAATATCTAGGAATGATGAATCAGCTGAGGCATTATTGTGTATTATGACCATTGTATAGGTGGATTGGCTAGAGGAAGCATGATCATAATGGGATAATGATAATGTTACCCAAGATTTGATTCAGAATATTTATCAACATTTGGGTGGATTTGAAAAATGCACGTGGAAGGGTGATACATTATGGTATAAAGATAGATTAAACCTATGTAAGAATTATCTTCTTAAATAAAAAATCCTTTAAGAACTTCATGAAACTCTAATTGGGGGTAATTCAAGATTTTTAAAACCTATTGTATAATCAAGAAGGATTTTTCTTGGGAAGGACTCAAGGGGGATGTCCATAAATATGTGGTTGAGTGTATGACCCATCAAAAAAATTAATGATAAACCATCAAAGCCCACGTCTCTTGTAGATTTTATCCATCCTTAGCCAATGTTGGGAGGAGGTGTCTATGGATTTCATTATAGGGTTACTGAGATCTAATGGTCAAAATGTTACTATGGTTGTGGTAGATCATCTTAGTAAGTATTATCATTTTTGTTCTTTATCATAGCCATTTATTGCTATTATAGTAGCTTCTGCTTTTCTTAATATAATTTAGAAATTTCATGGTACCCTAAGATCAGTTTCAATGATAGAGATTCCATTTTCACTAGCAATTTTTGGACTAACTTATTTACATGTTTTGGCACCCAATTGGATCATATTTATTCCTATTATCCTAAATCAAATGTATAAACTAAGGTAGTCAATAAATGTCTAGAATGATATCTCCATTATTTTGTTTTTGATAAAAAAGGTAAATGGGTTCATTGGTTGCCACTTGTTAAATGGTGGTATAATACTTTTGTTCATAATTCTTCCAAAATGTCTCCCTTTTTGAAACTATATGGATACCACTCTTTATCCATCACTTCAACCTTGAAGTTCCATACTAAGGTTCATGCACTTGAAGAACATATTCACCATCAATAGGAGGTACTTACAAGTTTATGTGAAAATTTAGCCATGGCCTAGAATCACATGAAGTAATAGGCAAATCAACACAGGAGTGATAGGCATTTTGACATTGATGATTAGGTGTTTATTAACATGTATCCATATCAGTATATGTACTTGAAGAAATATAAAAAGGATAAAAATGAGTCCCCTAAGTATTATGGGCCTTATCAGATTTTGTAAAAATTTGATACTGTGCCCTACAAGTTAGAGTTTCCTTCCTCCACTACCATACATCCAGTATTTCATGTATCATGCTTGAAAAAAGTTGTTGGGAATAGATTTTATACTCAAAATGAATTACTATAATTAGATGAGGAATGAATATCTATTCTTGATCATGAGGTGATCCTTCAAATATGCATTAAGAAACTACAGTCTAGAGTGATTAATGAGTACTTGATCAAATGGAAGAATCTACCATATGAAGATGCCACTTGGGAGGATGAATCCTTTGTGACACAACATCCAAATTTGATTAAACATAGAGGACAACATTTTTTTAAAGGGTAAAGTCATGCTATACCCTTAACTTTTGTCATTTCTAGGGATATGTGTGGCCAACTTATGGATTACATACCTCTTTTATATTCTTGTTACATTTCTCTATGTTCTTAGTTAGGTTGGCCTATGGAATAACTATGGATAAGTAGATTATTTATATGAATTATTTATTAGTCTTTGATCATCATGTTGATTATTCTTCTCTTACTAAATTATTGTGGAGGTTTCCCCCTTGAAGTGTATTTGATATATTATCTACTATTCTATCATGTTGTCAATTATTGTTATGTAATATCTCATATTTTCTTATTCTATGTGATATATAATCATTTTATGGGAACATATAAGTAATTTCATTATATATTCCCATAAGAATAATAGATAGAGACCTCCTCTATGCCACAATGTTATACCATGGTGTGAAACTAGGAGTTGCCCATAACTCCTCATATTCCTTCTCCTCCTTGGTCTCCTAATACTTTTAGTTATTCTTCTTCTTATTCTCTGGATTAACTATGCCAATTATTTTTTTCTTCTATATCACATTCCTTCACTTATAAGATATAATTTATAACACATGGAGACAACACATATTCATGACATACCTTTTCATCTGAAGAATGCACCATATAGTTTTGAATGTCATTACTAGATACTGACAACTGATGTTCTTTACATGAAACTCACTCAACAATAGAATAATGTTCACTTGGACATACACACACTTCAATAATAACTTCAGCCAATACCTTGGTCTTCTCCTTGAGCTTGATCTATTTATTTTCAATATGAGTAGACTTTTTATTTTTCTTTTCTAACTAGATAGTTGACACATTCTCTATTTCAATCTTGTCATCAAATGTTTTTAATAGAAACTCTTACCTTTCCTTTATTTTTTATTCATTTTATACCTTTACAAACAATCCATCAAGACTCTTGGACTCAACAAATTTAGTCTCCTTAGTATTTCCTACTTCATATCTCCTTACCAATGTTTGACTCTTCTTGTCTTCTACAGCCATATTACCTACTTGATCCTTGACCTTATCTTGATTTATAACATAGCCTTATAAAGAAACTTTCTTATCAACCTTATGACTAAAATAATTGATAATGATTACCTTTGGTTTCAATACTTGATTTTGTCCTTTTTTATACCTTCTAGGAGATTGATATCCTTTGACATACTTTGAAGACCTTTTAAAAACAATTTGACATAATCTAGCAATATGTCCATTCTTATGACAATTGAAATAGATAACATTATTTAACATACCTCTTGATTGATTTGAGTTATGATTTGTCTAAGACCAATTGCTTCATCTTTAAAAGCTCCATGAGGATACATTCTTAGATGACTTCCTTTTACAATCCTAATATATATGACCATACTTATTATATGTATAACAAAGACAATGAAATAAATTAGCATACCTTACAATAGTAGGTTGTTTTATTAAATTTTTTATGTTTCTCTTAAATTTTTCATTCTTATTCACTTGCTCTAGATTCTCATGCTTCCTTTACATCTTGTTCAAATTGACTATAACATGCTCATGCTCCTTTTTTAGTGACTTCGTTTCAATCTTTAGGTGATTACACTCATTTTCTTTTGATTCCATATTTGCATTTGCATTCCTTAATTGATCCTCAATAATATTGATCTTCTCTTCATCCTTTTTGACTTTGTTTATCATGTATTTCAATCTATATACATGTACTTCAATAGACTTGATCTATTCTTGATACTTCTTTTCTTCTTTTTATCATCTTCTCTACTATTATGGCAAGCTTATTTATCAAACATGATGTCCTTTTCTTTTGAACATAAACTTGTCTTGGAGTCTACTAGTTAAACCTTGATATCATTGATAACATTCTCATTCTCTTTGGCATATTTATTCAAATTACATATCTATTCTTTGTGTGCCTTCATCACATCCTTGCCTTGATCACATCCTTCCACTATTAATTTTTTTATTCAAATGATTATCCATATTTGTATTTACTTGGTATCACATTCAATTTATTAGGCTTCATTCAAAGAACCTATTCTATTACCATTTGTTGTAGGTACAATCACTAAGAGGGGGTAAATCCATGAGCCCAAATAATCTCAACTTCAATTATAATTCCTTCAAACTATTAACCATTCAATACATACATTCATGAGGTATACATCATTCATAGTAATGAAAGAGAAAGACAATGCAATATCAAGCACATAACAGATGGCATACATGGGAAACCCTTCTGGGGAATAAAATCTGCTCTCAAGACTATGAACACATGGACTAATATACTATAAGATGATGACAAACAAGATATGATCAACTCCTTTAGAATAGAAAACCTTGATCATGTCCTCCTGACCAAAGGTATTTAGTGAAATACTTGTTCCATAAGGATCACCTATCACTGAGATGATAAAATATTTTAGACCACTTAAATTTAGTAAAACACCTATATTACAAGGAATAATTGCTCTTAAAGAATACAAACTCCTTTAGACCCTCCTTTTATAAGAACACTTCCACTTTATAACTGATGTCTTCAACACCTGATGATGGATCTCTTGATATTAATCTTCTCACCTTTTATTAACAAATTTATTACCTAACACACCTATTGGCCAAAACACATTACATATTGAACTAACATATATAAATTAATTAGGATAAATTACATATCCCAACTAACCCCACTCTTCAACTCCACAAACTCAATGAATTATTCAAAGTAACAACTCTTTCTTAGCTTCAAAAACATGACCAGATGGTCATACTATACTATCCACACTCTGATCATCCTCTCAAACTAGCCACCAGACTCTCATAGACAATAGTAATCATTCACTCATATAAAGACATCCAAAACATCATTTTGGATCACTTTAGCTTTTTCATTCCTATTCAACCTACAAGAGCACTATTCTACCATTAGAAACATAATCTATAATTCATACTCATAGTCCTCAATATTCTGTACTTATCAACCTAACCATTATACGCACTTGGCCTCTTCTCTTCTTTACTTAAATGCTCACGCCTCTCCATGTCATACAAGTCTAAAACCCATCATATCTAGTTCCATTATTTATAGAGTAATATTGATAATCAACATCTTGGTTAGCCATTAAGAATGTATTGACCCTTAATACATATATCATATGAATACATGTTTTAAAACAATCTTCATAGGTTTCTCATAGCATCTATGGGTCACCCTTAAGGAACTACACCTTTTAATAAGGCCCTTACAGTCTTTATAGTTCTCATGTGAACTTATTCAATCCTTTATCACTCCATTGAGAAAAATAAGAACATAGGATGATATTAAAATATATAGTTACACTCCTTATGTCCCCTTTGACATCCTCAAATGATCACAATCAACTTATCTCACATCTATGTATTCTTAAAAACCCAAACAGAGATCTTATACATAGGAACACCATTATCGAACATAGATTCAACTTATTAAGAATGTTTCACACTCAATACAGATTTATGACACCTCTAATATATTTATAGAGTATCATCATAGAGTCTATAACACTTCTCAAAATTCAAATCACCATGAAACATGAAAACAACATCTTCATAATATTGAATATCCTTCTCAGGTCACTTGTAGAGCATATACCAAAATATAGTCAACTTTGTATCTCAATATATTTGTCTATACACACTTATATATCTTCAGATCCATATATCCAAATGCACCTTAGAGTCCCATATATATTTTATTTTTACTACAATAGCAAATTCATCTTTTATCAGAAGTTATGGTCTAAACACTAGACATAGGTCTTTCCATCATAAATTCTAAGATTTAATTTCATGAACTCTTAGCTTAGATCAAACAATTTCTATCGATCTTGATTGATCTTTAATACATAGGTGCTAATTTTTAGATGTTAAACCTCTATCACTTTGACCATATCTCGTGCATCCTTGAAATGTTGACATCATGTTCTTGATCTATCTCTAAGGATAAACAAGGTATTTAATGATAAAAACTCATCATTTTATCAAACTATATAAATTACCAATCATCATTGGATCCCTATCACGTAGTTATCCTCATCTTATTGCTTCCTGACTTCTTAGAGAAACTTGTATCATAGATCTTGCTCAAGCTTTAACTTTTGAAGAAATGACTAAGTATGGGGACCCTTTAAATATATCTGAGTCACCATTTTTTATCCTTAATAACTTCTTGTGCACTTACTTTCATGATTTAAAATTTGGACTAGATGATCTCCTCACATAGGAGAATTAAAACATATAACACATTGCTCTAGGAAAACTCGCACATGTGAGATATAACACCACTAAAATTCCTTTTCAAAATATTTTCACAGAGCCAACTATACCAAAATATTTCTAGAAGTCAAACTTTGCTTTTACATAACTTTTATCATGCCTCAGTGTATGATCTAGAAATTAGTGCAAATCAACAATGCTTAAAACTAAAGAAATCCATATGATTAGATTTTCTTGACACCTTCACACATGAAAGATATAACACCATCAAAATGTTCACTCAACTCTTTCTACCTCACTAAAAAATTGGGTATGGGAAAACATATTCAAAATATATAGGATCCCAACTTTGCGCATGCATATCTCTTGACACGCTACATTGCGTGATCTAAATATTAGTAAAAATAAATTAGGTCCAAAATAAAACCAACCCATATGATCACCTTCTCCTAAAACATCCAAATGTGTAATATTTTCAAACATCAAAATGCTTACTCGACTATTATAAGCTAGTTTGCAACATTTGCAAAGTATGGGAGAAAAATAAATTGTCTTAGAAGCAAATTTTCAACCTCATATCTTTGATCATGCTTCGATGAATGACTTGAGATATAGTGCAAAAAAACTAGGGACTGTTGTGAGCACAACCATATGACCATCTCTCCTTGACTCCTTCCCATGTTGCAATGGTGATGTCATCAAACTACGTACTCATATTTTCTACCGTTGGACCCAAAGTGTCTAGATGAGAACAATGATGGACTAGGTGAGTTCCACTCATTCACATAAGCATTCAATGTATTCTTGACTTTTGATATGACCCCTTTCACATGTTCTAATCAACATACATCTCTAAACATCTATAACCATTTCAACATAAAAGTTCAACCCAGCCACCTTAAAGCATATAAGAAGAAACATCTTGCACACTTTATCATTATCACTTAGGCTATCAAATCACTTCATACACTCATTAGAGTATCTCCATGATTCTACCATGAAATCATCATGACAACTCTCCAACAAGGTATTTCCATGGTATCCTTATCCCATAACCACTCCTAATTAATAAAAAAAATCAAACATCTACAAAATGAACCTATTATACCTAAAATTTCTAATATTGACATATCAGGTATCACACCCACCATCACCTATAATGCATCCACTAATCCCACATTGCATTTAGTAACAATTTTTTATCCTTTATAAAGATTCAATCAACTTAACACCTTTGCCACTAATAAAAAATTAGTTAAACACTCTCATGAGATGTTTAATATTGGTACAATTAATTAAAAATCCATTTTATCACTATCTTTGAAGACTTTATTAACTTATTATTCCAAGAATTTTCAATTAGCAATCTTCTCAAATACATCTTATCCCACTTTATAAATTAGAAACAACTTGAAACTATAATGTCACAGTCCATTAAATGATGAAACAAATTGTTTACCAAACATGAGAATAATATTGCAGATGATAAGTTCTTCCACCTATTCACTAACGCTCTATACCCCAAATTATAATATCAAGTTAGGACTCACTTTAAAAGAAATTTGGAAGAAGCCCTTGACCAAGCTAAATGACAATAATTTCTTATGCATCAATTCAAACCATATCAACCTAAAATGGTCACTCATATGATCTTTAAAGACAAAAAATCTCATGCAACTAATGATGGCATTACTAATACTTATAACACTATTCATATCATTCAAGTAATCATTCCAAATAACACTATGGGGCATGTTCCCCCTCCAAATAACAATCCCACTTCTACATTTTCTCAACCCAACTACACTAATGTCAAAAAACCATTATCATTAGGAAAGATTCATAAACATCCTCTAAGACCTATATCAGTAAATCTTGACCCCACGCATGCTATGAAATCATTATATGATCCAAAAAATATTATTTGGTTTCATGCAAGTTAGGGCCACTCTCATGAGACTTGTAGATAACTACGTGATCTTGGTATGGATATTCTTTATAGTAAACTTTGATCATGAAAACCTTCTTTTCAATCATCCACAAGAAAATGACATAGTTTTTAAATCCCATAAAATACAAATTAAAAGCCAATATTTAAATGAAGCTAATAATAATCTTTCTATCTACAAATATCATCTTCCCAACCACTAAAATAACATTGATAAACGTACTCATATAAATACTATTTATGGTATTATAGACCTCACTATAAATGAAGAAAATGTGGTAAATATGATTAACATGTGAAGATTAGTTGTTTTTATTGACTTAAATACAATAAATACACATCACAACTCTCAGCTATTCTATATCATTTAGGACACTTGCACTTCCCATCTCATGGATTAGGGAAAGAGGAACTTATAAACATTCAAGCACCATTCTCAATAGCATAAATTTATTATACCTCTCATACTATCTATAATATTTCCACAATATCCACACAATACGACAACATCCCCCAAACTTCCAACAATATTTATTCAACCCAATTATAAGAAACACCTCAACCAACAATGCATCCACCTAAAGTCAATCAACCCATTTGTAATTAACCCAAACTAAGTACACCATATCAACACAAGTTTAATTAAAATTACAAGCCTCCTTTTCTATAGCTATTTTAACATTATGTGCTTATATCCTAAAAATTCTCCTATGGGTTATGATTAATGGGATCCCATTATGTAACTTTATCATCTTCCATGTTAAATACCTTTCCTTTAATTAAAGTAAAATTTACCACATCATTGAAATCATCTAATGCAATTTTTTTTGAAATGAACATCCATTTTCTTTTGCCAATAGGATGTGAAGCTACCTTATCTAGAGATAAATATAGTATTATTCAACAATATGAATAGATATCCATGCATGTTGATGAAATAGTGGATACTTCTCTTTCACTTATGTTCCCTATCACCTCCATGATTCTTGGCAAGATACTAGTCAATGTAGATGATTCTCCTCTATTCATTAGCATCTAAATTTATGATATCCAACTTAATCATGTATTATTTATCGAAGGTGTTGGATATATATTTTGTAGGCTATAAAAAGTACCTAGGAAGTCCTAATATTTATTCCCCTTAATTTAATGGTGAATATCTTATATGTTTATGTCTCTCTACTCTAACTATTCACACTTTCAATTATTCACAATTTATACTAATTATTCATAGGATATGCAAAAGTTTTGTTATTTTTGGGTACTAATTTAATCACAAAGTTCTTGAAGCATAACAGAGTGATGTTGTATCAAGTAAGCAACTAATTCAAAAATTATGTAAAGAAGTTCTAGGAAATTGGAGAATGAAAAGACTAGAATATGTGAGAAACAAATAAGATATACTTCACAACAAGTAGTTATATATATATATATATATATATATATATATATATATATATATATATTTGCATCCATACTAAGTAGATAAACATACAAGATATGATAATTCTTTAAGCAAATGATTAATAAAAATTGGAATTCTTTACCATATTTAAGGATAACACATAGTTTACAATTTTAATCTTCATAAATTCATGAAAAGATCTTCTTCAATGCAAAGTTATCTATAAATTAACTTTATTCTTATTTATTTTGAAATAAATTCATACAAAAAACATCTAAAAATATAAATGTAAAGTTTCAAAGTCTGTAAACTTTTTTGATTAATAGTTAAAATTGCTTTCCAAAAAATACCATTCCCCTAGCATGCAAGCCTTCATTCTTATATTATTTTAGATGTCAAATTAAATTAGGAGACAAATAATTAAATTCTCATGTGCCACACTAAATTATAAAAACCATTGAGAGGTGTCTTCGTTGGATTTATCTTGTGTGACATGTAATGACTGATGACATGTAATTCTTTCTCACTTTCACTATTTAGATAAAATACAATTTTTTTTCAAGTGAAATTATTTACAAATTAATTTATTAATACAAAATTACTTAAAATTTATTTGTGAAAAAAATAGAAGGAATTATAATAAGATAGAAGAAGTTTTTGAGAAGAAAAGTAATAAAAATAATTCCAATTCATGAACTTCTGATTTGTACTTTTTTCTGTACTTGTTATGTTGAGACATCATGAACTAGATGGTTGCATCATCTATTTTGACAACTTATTGCCTTTATATTTAAATTCTTAGTAGTTCCCTCTTTATCTTCTTGTAATAATATTTCACCTTCTCAATCCTAGGTTCTACTTTCTTGACCTCTTGTTGACTTTTTATTAACTCATTTATATATTTTATTATGAAAGGAGTTATAGCCTTCTCAATTAACTGATTGAATTATTGATGAAATTACTTAGTTATCCTTATAATTTTATTAGACCAACCATTAGTGAGGTGTAAGATGCATTCCTCTAGATCTACTTTCACATTGTGAGCATCTTCTTCTAGAGTCTTCATTTCTTCAAGAAATGTTCTAATAATGTGCATGCAAAAAGATATAAGGCGTTCTTATTATTTTTATTTTTTTATTGATCCTTATTTTTTTATTGATCCCTATGGAATAATATTTTCTTTAATCAAAACTTTTTTGATTAAGGAATAGATTTTTTGAAGACTTTCTTGCTACAATTTAGAGATTCTATTCTCATTTTCAATCTCCTTCATCACTATTTTTATCTGGGCCATTTTATTCTCAATATCAGATAAAGTACTTGTGACATAAGGAAACTATTTCTGTGTAGTTTGTAACATTTTCTCTATCGATTCATCAAATAATTTAGCATTATCACTATTTTATTCTACCTTAGTTATTTTTTGTTGATCAATCATATCTCCTAAAAGCAATTATTACTGTGGAGTAAATCTTGACACCTTGGCAATTATTTCATGCAATTTAGAAATTTGTTGTTTTAACTTGGCTTTATCATCCTTCTATTCATCCATATTGAGAGAAATTATTGATAAGGGTTTGTGTGTCCTACATTAATCCCTCTATAGTGACTTCTATAAAGGATACCTTTGTAACTGATAAGTCTTCTTCAGTGACTTCACCTTTATCATTAACATGTGAAAGAACTAATATCTCTACAAATTTATGAGCAGAAGGTTCAATTATTAGATTTTTAATCACTTTAGCAATCTTGGGTTTCTTATCCTCATGATCAATAATTCTTATAAGTTACAAGTCTATCTCCTCCAAGTTAATTTCTTCTTTCAAATCAAGAGCTATCTGCAATGCCAACCATGAAAACAAATTCATATGAATTGAAGTGGATGAATGAATCACCATTTTCTATTGGTTATTTCTCACCACTAACTCCTCATAAGGAAATTATTATGAATCCATAATATTTTGAACAGTATTATAAATTACTTGCTCTCATTTTTATTTCCCTATTTTTTTTAACTCTTTCTTTGTCTCTACCTCTGTCTCTTCAGGTTAAACTATTACTTGTTGTTGTGATACCTCATATTATGTAATCAAGTCTCTAGCAGTTACCTACTATGGCTCTTTTTTGGCATGAATGGAAGGAATGGTTGGATGATGCTTACAAGAAGGTGGATGAGTAGTATGTGGAAAGGATGAAGGTGGAGGAAGAGGAACAAAAGTCTACTTCTAAATAGGTTTATCATAAGGTTTAAAACTTGGATACATTGGATGTGTCATAAGCATGGATGGGTTTACATCTTTCACTATTGGTTGTATGTTTTTCATAAGTAATAAAGATGAATATGTTGTGAATGTGGTAGAAGTATGAATGTTATAATTATGAGTAGTTGTAGAAGATAATAGAGGAGATGCAGGGGTAACTCGCTGAATGGGTTCCTCTTCTCTTACCAAGGAGTATATATCATTAGCATTATTCTTTAATTTCAACTTCTTATTTGGCTCTTCACTACTTTATCCTTGCACTACTTTTCTTTTGTTACTTATTTGGCCCATTTATATCATTATTAGCTCGTTTGTGTAGTATACCTAACCAAGAATCCTTTTTGTAGTCATGGAAAGAACCATTGAAGTTCTCATAGATATAATATTTACATGACTTTTATTGAATTCAATTTTAGGAAGTGGATTATTGTTTATTCCCATTGCATGATATGAATCATGAATTACTTGTCTTTCATCCTTTATTTCTTTAGTAATGGTAGCTAAATCAAAATAATGAATCTAATCAATAGTTATCCTACTTTTATCTCTTCTCCTTACGTCAAATTCATCTCTACAATCAATCCAAAAGTTATGAACTGTAGGGATATGCATATACTCAAGATAAACTATGTTTTGTGCTATGCTTCTACAATCAAAATTTTATATAGCCTCAAAATGTGATTGATTGTAGCTATGGTATATCTTTATTTGTACATTGTTAGCCTTATAAATTCTTCCACAATGATAATTTCCACTAAAAATAGGAAAAATGACTAAAGAATAATGAACTTTAGACTATAAATCATGTAATTACACTAGTTGCCTACATAGTTATATTAGATTCAATTTGTCACTAAGGTAGCTTGTAAATATAACTAGTGCCCCTATGAAACTACCAACTCTAATATATGTGATATTTAGGAGTTGAATGAAAATACATCCAAAATGGGAAACTTCCTCTGAGGCTACATCAAACACTCTCTTATCTTTCAAAGCAATATTTAATTTACATATGACTTCATAAGAAAATGCATCATTTACCTTCTTATAATGCTTAAAGGTTTCAAAAAGAGTAAATTGAGAATAATATTCATAGATGGTATCTATTACCAAAATCCTTTTGTGGTCAACCTAGAACTTATTTCATTGAATGCTATAGCATATACTAAATATGAAGTCATTTTGAAGTCAAAGGTCTACAATACATTACTCAACTGGTGATCAATATTATCACTTATAATTCTTGACCATTCAATCATTACAAAACTAATATTGACATAAATAGCCCTTATATAAGCATACATCCAAGTGGACAATTTTTTATCATTCTTTTCTCTATTGATTTTACATAATAATTGAGTGATGTCATTCACTTCTTGAACTGAGTCAAATCTCACTATTTTCTTTAAAAACCTTATGGATGCTTTGGTTTCTTTAGATAACTTGTATTCATTATCCTGATGCAATCTATTTTATTATTCTTCCATTATCTTTTATCTTTTTCCATTGATACATAAAACACTTTAGATCTTGTTGGGATCTTCAAACAATAGTCAAAATATTAAACATCTAGTCTTACCACCATATTACAAGTAGTGTCTTTTATTGTCCTAATAAGAGAACCATAATACTTAACACATCCTAAGATAAATTTAAGAATTTTTATAGAGCTTGGGAAAGATACAACTTATATTATTACACTATATGTCATTGCTTGCATGAGTGGTGTTTTGGTAATGGCTTTATATCTCTCTAGTAACTCACTTATGGAAACATGTCTCATGTCAGTATCACTGACTTCAGATAACTTGGAATAAATGCATGACTCAATGGTATATCCCTTGCATTCATAATTCATCTTTGCTTCTATTAGGTTCTCAACTCTCTTTTATTTTATCTTCCCTTTCCAACTTGGTCTTCGAACTTCTTCAATTTCAAGCTCAAGAACATCTTCAATCAGAGTTGTTTCCTCTTCTCCTCCTGACATTTGTTGTGACTATCAATGAAAAGGATTTGTATATGATATTAAAAACTCAATGATTGTTCCTATGAGATTACAAAATTTTAAAAAACTGAGTTATGATTTTGTTTTGAGTAATAATCCTAAGCAATGATAAATCTTTAAAAAATCTAGGAAACTTATTCAAAGTAACAAGGTGTTATAACTCTAGTAAGATTTAGGAATTCTACAAGTCTTCAATGTTGAAAACCCTTATTAAGTGAAAATAATTCTCAACTCCGTGTTTCATTAGGAAAGTTAATGGGTTTCTTAGGGTAAGTTACATAGGTTGGAAAACTTGATGAAGTAGAATCATTGGGTAATCAGATCTCTAGGTAAGCAATTAGTCATTGGAAATATGATCAAGTAATGCCCTTGATGACCTTTGGTTTCTTAAGACTAGTTACATGGGTTTGGGACTCTGAGTAAGAAACAAGCCATAAAGGGATTGGGCAATATGATCTTGGTCAATCACTAGGTTTTTGCAAAAGAGATTCTATGTTTTGATTTTTTCTAAACATTTTTATAGACAAAGTGTTTCTAAATATTTTACAAGGTTTAAAAAATTAATGCATGTAAAAATGACAAATAAATGTATGAAAAATAAGAAAAGGTACATAAATTTTTAAAATAGTTCATGAAAAACTTACTTGAATAAATATGAGATAAAGACCCAAAATTAAAAAATGAAAACAAAGGAAAAAAACCCTATATATTAAATTAAAATGAGATAAAGACAAAAAATAAAAACATGAAAACAAATGAAAAACACTATACACAAATAAACTTCAAATGGGTTGCACATATTTTGCTCAAAAATTGCTCCAAAAGGTGAAACGGTGTCACTCAAGATTTGCACGAGGTAATAACTAGATTAAACAACTTGAAATCTGGGTAGGAAATGAGATGTTTTTTTTAATATTTATATTAACCTATGAATTAATGATAACTATATGACACATGAGATGGTAGATACATAATCATTTTGACATTTTTAAGGTTTTATGAAATACTTTGCTTGACTTGGCCTATGAAGTCATGTATCTCTGAAACCTGAGTTTTCTCTATCTTTGTGAATACTTTGGACTTGTGAACTATTATTGATTTTACTTATTAATTTGATTAATTCAAGAAATTTAGAAACCTAAAGCTGTTGTAATCTATAATTTTTGGGTTTACAAAACTAATTTACTTAGATTTTATGAGGATCAAATTCATTACATAATTTTGACTTGAACTAGATGATGTGATTCAGGTTTGTGACGACAAATTACATCACCTTGGAAAATTAAAGTAACATTAAGAACATAAATTAACATATAAATGAGTCCAAACACTTATTTTTTTAGACTCTTGGAAAGATGGACAAATGAGTTTTATAGTGATGACCCAAGTAGACATTTTCTAACCTTCTAGAGTAATGTGAAGAAATTTAGAATGAAAGAAATTATGAGTGAAAACTAATAATGTCTAAGTCTTATTCAAGGGACTATGTTTTATTAATGACAACTAACTCACATAGAAAAAGAAGCAATAATTTTAATAAGAGTAACCAAAAATTCCATGTGTAAAATTTTGAGACACTAACTGGCTCTTATTGGGGAAAACTTTGTTTCTATTAGAAAGAAAGCAACAAGGATGAGATCCTAGTATATATTGTTTTGAGTTTTGTTTATTAGGTACAAATTCATGTAAAATCTCAATAAAAATAGTACAAAAAAACACAAACATAAAAATAAAAATAACTAAACAAAATATAAGCTGAGTTATTTATATGCATATAGGTGTTACCCTACTGCTACGTTCTTGTAAACCTTAAAGTGATACCCATTGTAAGGCATTGTTAGTTTAGTTTGATCCTAGTAAGATTGGATGAAACAATATTTTCCAAAAAAAAAAAAAATTAGAAAAGGTCCTTTCTAGAATGAATCAAATTTGTCATGCATCCCTTTTGGTTCATTTTGCTTATCCCATAGTATAACCAAGTCAAAAACATTAGACTTTATTTATTTCACCTTTTTGTCAAAAATATTTTTCTCTTTCATATGATGATCAGTTAAGCAGTTAGAAACTTGAGCACACACTTCTTTCAACTTACATTAAAACATAATCCTCTTATCTAGCAAATCTTGAGAAGTTGCATCTTCAATGGCCTTGGACAATTGTAAAGTAGGAAACTTTATTGTGATGGGTATTTCAACATCCATTCCATACAAAAAGTGAAAATGTGACATGATAATGGCTTTCATTAGAGTGATTTTGTTAGCCCATAATGCATCAAATAGCTTTTTATGCTAGGTACATTGATTATCATCAACCAGCTTGTGAATGATTATTATCAATTTCTTGTTACTTGATTCAACTTTTCCATTCCCCTGAAGATACTAATTTTAAGGGTGAATTTATTCTATTTTATGTACATAACATAAATGAGTTAGTTTAGTTGAATCAAAATTATCTACATTATCTATACTATCTTGTGAGGAACACCAAACCTCACCACAATGATTTCCTCGATAAAATCAGATACACCTTTAGAAGTGGCATGCTTGATAGGAATGGATTCTACACAAATGATGAAGTAATAAGTGGTGGTTAAAACATAAAAATGAGTAGTACTATAGGAGGGATTCAATATGCCAATGAAATCTATACCCCATTAGTGAAATGGTTCATTGATTATGACTAATTTTAAGGGCAATGATAGCAACATTGGACATCCCACAAAATGTTGACATATTTGATATTTAGAAACCCCATCCAAAGTATCCTTGAAAAGAGTGGGACAATAATAAATTTATCATAGTATTTTATTTGTTGTAACTAATGTTGAAAAGTGACCTCCATAAACACTATCATGGAACTATTTAAGTAATCTATTTTACTATAATTTATCCACACAACAATGGAAGACACCATCAATTCCCCTTTTATACAAACAATTATCCCAAAAGACATAATCCTTTGACTTAGTCTTGATGTGTAGGATGATCTGGATATTATCCATAAGTGTGTAAGAAATAAATCTTATTGTACCATTGATCAATAAGATCAACAAAAAAAATCATGGGAAAATATTGATGTGATTCGTCTTGAAGCAAAGATGCCATAATATATGTGTCATCTAGTTTACTTTCTATCATTAGTTGACACAAACCTCTTACTCTTACTAGCTTTATTGGTTTGATATCAAGATAAAACCATTGAACATTAGCTACCTAGGTGCCTCTTAGTAGTCCCAACTCTTACATTATTAGAATAGATTTAACTGTAGTGTCAGGTATATATATTCTAGTATATGAAGACAAGATGTAGTACCTAAAATATTTTTATGAATTGAATATAGAAAAGTCATGTTTTTTCATCTTTTTATAGTTCAGTTCATAACACTTCAATGTCTAATTCATGAAAGCTATGAGAGATTCAATATCTTAAATCATTTTTTAAAAGAGTATGGCTGATATGGTATGATTATAAGAATAACAATATAAAACTAATTCCTTAATAAAATATAGAGAAACCAACACTAGAGATTGAGCTATGGCTACTTTAATATTTTTAAATGTCATCTTACCTTTAACATTCCACTTAAAATCTTTCTTCTTTTTAATCATGTCAAAAATGTGGTGAGTTAACTCATCAAAGTCACAAATGAACCTTATAAGGATGTTAACATTACAAAATTATGAATGTATCCCTTTCTTAGATGTAGGCATAGGTAGAATTTGAATATATTTCACCATTTTTAGATCAGTATTTATTCCTTCCTTTGAGATGATGTGACCAAAAAGCTTCCATTTAGTCATGACAAATTTTGATTTCTTGGGATTCAAAGAGATCCAATGCTTCCTACAATGGATGAGACCTTCCAAATCATCCAAATGATTACCTCTCTTCTTTTATAAGACTATCAACTCATAAATATATACAAGTATTGTCTTGTTCTTTACATGTTTAAATGCTAGATCCATCACTCATAGAAAATTCACTTCAGGATTAACCAGCCCAAAGGGCATCTTCTGATAGGCAATTTCCCCCCATGGTGTTGTGAAAGCCATCTTTTATTGATCTTATTTAGCCACTTTTATTTGATTATATCCTAAAAATCTATTTAACGTAGAATTTTTTTTGAGCTTATAACTACTTGTAATGTATGATCCATAATTGGCAATTGATAGTTATCTTTCAAAGAAGCTTGGTTGAGATTTCAAAAATCAACACACAAATGTATTTATTCATTCTTATTTATAACTATGGAAATTTTAGATAACCATTCTAAATGGTGACTGTGATAAATGATGTTGGCATCAAGTAGATTATATATTTCATCAAAGATATTACTTGAGTTGGTTGGGGTATGATGGTGAAGCTTTTTCCTGAAATGTTTCACTTCTAGCTAAAGTGGAATGTAATGTTATACCTCTTAAGGCTAAAAGGCCTTCAAGTCATTTTAAGACCTAGAAAATACATCAATATATTTCCTAAGAAAATTAATTCTTCTTCCTCTTAGGAACAACATTTTTCTACGTTGACCATCTTGGGTTCTTCCTTAGTATCCAAATTAACCTGTTGTATTTTTGGAGAAGAAATCTCACCATATTATTTATTTTTCTTCAGAAACTAATCATGATTATCAAAAATTTCTTCTAAAAAAACTAACCCTTTAGGGATTTTAAATCCCTTTAATTGAATTACTTCTTCATTTTCATCATGTTCAGGGTCAGTATTATCTTTTGTTATCTAGCATGGAAGTGAACTACTTCCTTAAAAATATAATTCTTCAAAATTTCCTTGTTACTTAAGTAAAAGAAATATCTATTTATCATCATTGAAATCCTACCACTGATTAACATTGTCTAGAACCTTTGGATGGAAAACCATCTCTACTCTATAGTCACATTCTCCCAAAAGTGTAGGGTATAAACTTGGTCTGAGAAGAACTATAGTAACCACAAGATAATTAGCTCTACAGTTATAATTATGAGAAACATAATTGATTAAAAAAGGATATTTTTTTTTACAATTACAACTCAATCATGATAGTGCCTCAGCTTATCTTTCTTCACCTGATATTATCTACAAATTTGCCTCACTATCAAATCATCATCTCCATGTCCTTTTATAAGTCTCACTCCTTTATATTTTACATATTATAGTCCTAACAATAGTGACTCATAATATCCTATGTTTTTAGTATGTTCAAACATAAGTTTTTAAAATTAAGGATATGCCTTACTATCTGGTGATATCAATATAACTCTAGCACCTAAACCAAGAGAATAGTAGCTACCATCAAATTCTAGAGTCCATATTTTATCTTCTTGTCCTTGTATCTCTAGTTATTTAATATATTTCCTAAGTTCAGGGTAATATAATCCATGATTTTATTATTTAAAAATAATCTATGATCTTGGATCATCAGACTTGGAAACAATATGCTTGGATTTCTTCTCAGTTTCAAGTTTTTTATTTATTCCTTTGATTGGAATATGATCACAAGAGCAATCCATATTAACTTCTCCACCTATATATTTACATGGGTTTTTAATCAACAAAATTCCATATTAAATAGGAATATCTACTACTAGAATTATCATTTTAAGCCTCGTATCAAGAAATGCTTCTATAACAGATCGAGCATCTTTGATATGTCCTATTAAGAGAACTTGTCTTTCCATTGAATAACATATCCATATTTAGTTATTTAAATTAAGGCCAAGGGAATCATATACTTTAAATTTAATAACATTATCAAAGGATCCAAAATCCAAGATACAATTGTTCAACTTAAACCAATTGATCAAGATGGATACATAGAATGGCTCTATTCATTCATATGTGGAAGAAGAGGTAGGAGAAGTAATTGTAACATTATTTTTGAAATAAACCTATTTGGGAGTAGAAAGGATACATTTTGAAGCATTGGTTTTATTTTTGGATCCGTTACTCTATACATACTTGACTATTATATTTAGCTAATTTAGATAAGACCTCAAGTATTCAACTTTTGACAATTGAATCTTAGTTTTCTTGATGTGGTAAATAATGTCAAAAATAGGGATGGAAGTAGACAAAGTAAGACTAACTTAGGAAGTATTAGTGACTATATTATGATTTTGTGAATATGATGTTACATTTTTATCTTTTAAAGTAAGGGAAGAAGGTAAAGGACTACTTGTTTTGGGAATGATAACATCTATCTTAGAGTCTTCATTCTCTTTCCCTTGTTCTTTGGAAGAGTTTTCACCAACATGATAATTTTATGATCTTATAAATATAAAAAAAGAGTGACTATGATCTTCTTCAATAATTTATTCATAATCTCTTATGGATTGATATTCAATGTAGCTTATGCTGGAGTCACCATCAAGATTTACGAAGTCATCTTCATCAGCAAATCTTTGTTCAATGTCAGTAGATATATTATCTTATTAATTAATTTCAAGGTTTTTATTTGGAACATATTCAATGGTTATTATTTGTGGTGGTCTATCAATATGATTCCAATTATTATTATTGAAATTATGTGTAGGATCATTCCTGATAGAAGCAACATGAGCACCTTGAGAAATTTGCCTTATAACTTGTAGCAAGTCATTAGCCAATTTATGAAATAGGGGATCCATTATGGTTTGAAATGTATTTTAAGAATAAATATCCACCTTGGAATATTTCTTATTGATATTTCCAACCATAATAAGGTCATCTTAAATCTCTATATCAATGTTACGAGTTCTTGCTAAAAAAGTAGGATGTGCTCTACATGAATAATAATTAACCTATGATAACTGAGCATTAATGAAAAACACTTTTGGTTATCACCAATAGGTTGGGAAACCTAAGGTATTTTTTAGAGAAATATTTTAAATTTAGTGATTAAATCTTGCATGTGTTCATGTAGTTTTTTTTAAGATGGGTCAATTGGGTGAGTAATATGTGTGAGTATTTAATAGCTTTAAATATTTTTTCAAATTCTTCACATAAAGTGGCCTGATTTGTTATGGTTTCAGGGGATAAATGGTAAAACCATTCTATATTTAAGTCATGTAAGGTCTTAATGAAGGCCCTAACTGACACATCTTCATTCTCAACATCAATCACTCCACAAGCTATAAATGAGGAAGCTAAATGCTCATCTAGACTCTATTTTCCATCACTTGTCAATGTAGAAAAGTTATATCTTAACCCCTTAGAAAATTCATGGAGAGGAGGAGTTAAAATAAATGGGCCAATCATCATTACCCAAGGGATGGGAAGTTGTTGTGCCATTTTTTTCGTAATAAGGAGTCAAAAATTAATAGGTTGGATTATTCCTAAAGAATTATGTTGTAGCTGATCTAAAGGAGTTTGCACTTGTCTAGTAGGTGAAAGTATCACTCTTATTATTATGGTTTTGGTATTAAATATGAAATTAAATTTTTTTAAAAACTAAAATAAGTCATCCATTTGGCCTTGAGCTCTTCTTAGTCTGGTAAAAGGTTGATTTGCTAGATTGAAATGCCTATACTCTCTAAGGACTTGTTTAAGTTACTTCAGTTTTATAAACAAAGACTTCACAAGAGATAAATTGACATGTAATGGCTTAAAATAATCAAAATGTTTCATTTGACATTCAGTGATGCAAGATAAGGAAAACATTTCTTTTAGATAAGTAAATCTATTTTCACAAAAAAACACATTTATAATCACAAGTGCACCTTTAATTTGCGTGAAACTTATTACATGATCGTGTGGAAAACATGTAATTTTAGAGAAAAAAACATTAGCCTACATCTATCTAACCATATAGTATATAATCTAATTTTGTCTCTGGTTATGTTTGTGTTCCCTATTAGAGTCACTAAAAACTATTTGCTAGATATTTTTTAGGCTAGCAAAAGTACCTAGGTAGTCATGGGATTAAGTCCCCTTAATTTAATAGTGAATCTCCCATATGTTTATGTATATATATTATAGCAATTAAAAGTTTTATTTATTCATAATTTATAATAATTTTTCACAGTATATGCACAAGTTTTCTTATTTCAGGTTATGACTTTAACCACAAAGTTTATGAAATTTAACAAAGTGATTTTTTTAAGAAGTAGGAAGTTGATTAAAAAATTATGTAAATAAGTAATGGGAAATTGGAGGATGAATAGACTAGAATATATGAGAAAGAAAGAAGATGTATTTCACAACAAGTAGTTTTACAAAGCTTATTGTATCCATACAAAATAGATAAACACACAAGATATGATAATTATTTCAGTAAATGATTAAGAAAAAATATAATTCATGTTCAAATTTAAGGATAACACAAGTTTTACCATTTTAATCTTCATAAATCCACCAAAATATCTCCTTAGACACAAATTTTTTTAGACATCAACTTTTTTCTTATTCACTTTGAAACAAATTCATACAAAAAAACATCTATAAATCTAAATGCAAAGTTTAAAAATCTTAAAACTTTTTTGATTAATAATTATAATTTAGTTCAAAAAATTACCATCCCCATAGAACACACAACATAACTCTTACTTAAACTATTTTAGATGTCAAAATCAATTAGAATACAACTCCTTAGATTCCCGTGTGCCATGTTAAAATATATATTCTGTTGAGAGGCATTCTCCTTGAAATTTATGTGTGGCATGAAATAGCTAATGACATGTAATGACTTATGAGTTTCACTATTTAGATCAAATATAGTCTATTTGCATGCATCATAGAGATCACTTAAGTAATTTGTTTTTACAAAATAACTTCAAGTAATGGCATCTAGCTAGGTTACTTTAATCTTACATTGAACAAAGCAACTTACTATAACAAGTAACTTCTCTAAATGACATAAATTACAAAGGAGATACCAAAGGAGATGTAGGGGTAATTAGTTGAATTTGTTCCCTTTCTTTTACCAAGGAGTATGTATCATCAACATTCTTCTTCAATTTCAACTTTTTTCTTTAGTTCTTGCCTATTTTATCCTTGCACTACTTTTATTTTGTGACTTATTTGGCCCATGCATTTCATTATTGGATCCTTTATGTACTATCTCTTACCAAGTAGCCATGTTGAAGTCATGGAGAGAACCACTAAATTTATCTTAGCAACATTATTTACTTGATTCTTCTTGAAGTCAATTTCTTGAAGTGGAGTATTGTTTCCTTCAATTGCATGATATGAATCATGGATTACTTGTTCATTATCCTCCATGTATTTAGGAATGGTAGCTAAATCAAAAGAATGAATCTACTCAACAATCATCCTATTATTATCTCTTCTTCTTATTTCAAATTCATCTCTACAATCAATCTAGAAGTCTTCATGTTTAGGAATATGAATATACTAAAGATAGACTATGTTTCGTGATATGCCTCTGCAATCAAATTTGATCTAGCCCCAAAATGTGACTTATTGTAGTTATGGTATACCTTTATTTATACATTATTTGCCTTATAAATTCTTGCACAATGATAATGGCCAATAATAATAGAAAAATGAAATATAGAATGGTGATCTTTAGACTGCAAATCATGTAATTCCAACATCTACCTACATAGTTCCATTAGAATCTATTTTTCACTAGGGTACCATGGTAATTTGACTAGTTCTCCTATGAAATCACGAACTCTGATATTTTTGAAATCCAAGAATTGAATGAAAATACATCCAAAATGGAAACTACCTCCCAAGCTATATCAGACACTCCGTTAGGTTTCAAAGCGACATTCAATTTACAAATGACTTTATAAAAGAATACACCATTTACCCTTTTATAATGCTTGAAGTATTATGAAATATTCAATCAAGGATAATATTCATAGATTGGCTCTATTACCAACATACATTTTGTGATTAGCTTAAAATGGGTTCCATTTGATGTTACAACATATACTAAATATGAAGTCAAATGTCTACAACACATTACTCAGTTGGTGATCAATGTTATCACTTATCATTCCTAACCATTCAATCATTAAAAAAATCATATTAACATAAATATCAATTATGTATGCACACATCTAAGTGGAAAAGTTCTTAGTATTCCTTTCTCCATTGATTCTACATAATGATTGATTGATGTCATCCACTTCTTGAAGTAAGTTAGATCTGACTATCTTATTTGGAAACCTTGAGGGTTACTTTGGTTTCTTTAGATAATTTTTATTCATTAACATGATTCAGTCTAATGTCTTATTCTCCCATTAGATTTCAACTTTTTCCATTGATACATCAAGCATTTTAGATCTTGCTAGGATATTCAAATATCAGTCAAAATATATAGTATCTAGTTTGCCCACCACATTACACACAATGTATTTTACTATCCTAGTAAAAGAATCATAATACCTAGCACATTCTAGGATACATTTAGGGAGTTGTGCAGATCTTGGGAAAGCTATAGCTTACAGGATTCCACTATTTGTCATTATTTACACGAGTGGTGTTTTGGTAATGTATTTAGATCTCTCAAGTAACTCACTTATGGAAACTTCTCCAAAATATCACTAACTTTAGATAACTTAGAAGAAATGAAAATACAAATTAGATATCCCTTCTATTGATACTTCATCTTTACTTCTTTTGGATTCTCAACTCTCTTTATTTTTGTCATACCTTTCATACTTGGTCCTAGAAATTCTTCAAGTGCAAGCACAAGAACTTATTTAGTCATAGCTTTTTCTTTTTCTCCTCACAACATTTGTTGTGATTGTGACTAGGAAGACATGGTATATGATCTCAAAAACTCAATTATTGTTCCTACTAGTTTAGAAAAGTTTTAAAAACTAATTTAAGATTTTGTCTTGAGTAACAATCTAAAGCAATGATTCTGATATAAGGAATTTTTGGTAATAGAAATCTTTGAAAAAATTAGGAAACATATTTAAAACAATAGGGTGTCATAACTCGAGAAAGGTCTAGGAATTATGCAAGTCTTAAACTTTAAAAATATAGAGTAAGTGAAAAACATTTACAACTCCACATTTCATTGGGCAAGTTACTTGGCTTGGAAAACATGATGAAGCAGAAACAATGGGTAATCAATATTCTGGTTAAGTAAGCATTCATTGAAAATATATGAAAATAATGTCCTTGAGGACTTTCTATTTCTTAAGATAATATACTTAGGTTTGGGCCTCTAGGTAAGTAACAAGTCATGAAGGGTCCAAGCAATATGATCTAGGTCAATCACTAGGTTTTTATAGAATATATTCTATCTTTTGTGTTTTTATTAATATTTTCAAAGAGAAAGTGTTTCTAAAGATTTTACAAGGTTTAACAACATCAATGCATGCAAAAGTAACAAGAAAATGTAGGCAAAACAAGAAATGATAGAGAAAATTTCAAAATGGTGCATGAAAAACTTACCAAAATAAAAAAAGAGATAAAGACCCAAAATAGAAACACAAAAATAAATAGAAAACACTCTACATACCTTGACTACAAATGGGTTATGAATATTTTGATTAAAAAACTCTCTAAAATCTCAATCAATGTCACTCAAGATTCCTAGGGTAGCAGTTATGTTAGACAACTTGAAAGCTAGGTTGGAAATAAGATTGATTTTTCAATATTTATATTAAACCATTCATTAATGATAACTATGTGACATGTGAGATGGTGGCCACATAAGTATATTAATGTTTTTTAAGGTTTTAGGAACTAATCTTCTTGAGTTGGTATATGAAAACAAGTAACCTCCGAAACCTCAATTTATTCTATCATTGTTAATAATTTGCACTCAAAAACTCTTATCACTTTTAATTATGACTTTGAGAAAATTAATCAATTTTGAAACCCTAGGTTATTCTAAGCTGCACTTTGTGGGTTTAAAAAACTACTTTACTTAGCTTTTATGAGGAGAAAATTAATTACATAATTTTTATTTGAACTAGATGGCATAATTTAGGTTTTTGAAGACAAATTACTTCAACTTTGTAAAGTAAAATAAACTTAAGACCCTAAATTGGCCTAGTAATGAGTCCAAACACTTAGTTTTTTGAAACTCTTAGAAAGATGGACAAATGGGTTTTATGGTGATGACCCAAGTAAACATTTTGTAAGATTATGGAGTAATTTGAAGCAATTGGGAATGAAATTAACTATAAGTGAAAACTACTAAAGTCTAAGTCTTATTTAGGTGATTAAGTTTTAGCAAGGACAACTAACTGACATAGAACAAAAGACAAAAAATTCAATAGGGGTAACCCAAAATTCCATGTGTGAAATTTTTGGCACACCAGAAGGTTTAGGTACATTCATTACCTCCCTTTACTTAATTAACACACATGGCTATTTTGAATGTAATGTCAAATCTACACATAACACATGTCAAGGGTATGATAGAAGGAAAATACCTCCTATATGTTGTGTTTGTCTTCCCATTATCATTCCTTATGTCATTATCTATATGAAATTTATGATCTTTAACTTTCTACTTTATGAAAACATTGTAGTTGGTCAATCTTGGACTCATCATATGAGAATAATCTCATCATCCACATACCAATGCATCAAATTGCTCCATAATGGAGTTATTTACAAGATTCAAGGAGACATGAACCCTTTGAATTTTGTAAAAATTCAAGAATGTGGTGTATTAAAAATTCCTAACCTTGAATCTTTGCTTATTATTTAATTTATTGAATCCCAACTCTTCATCTATCTAGTCAGCTCCACTCAAGGTTATAATGGTCACCCCAAATTAAATGGTAACATTTCACCTAAACTCATAGATTATGATGATGATAAGTCAGATGAGATTAGCCTCAAGATCAAAAACTTTGATTTAAACCATCGTATTATCTCCCAAATTAATCCATTTTTGTAATCTCAATCCTATCAACCACTTGCCAATGATATAGTTGTTGTCTTAACCAAGACTAGACATTTTATCCTTCATGAGTCCTATGATGGCAAAGTCATACCTATATATACCATCGACTTTCATACAACTGATTCTAATGATGGCGATGATTTAGATGAACCATTTATAGCTGAATTAATATAGGTTATAAATATCAAAATTATTGGATGTTGTTATTCTTCATTTTAGTATTTTCATTTTTATTCTAACATTCCCTTTATAGTACTTAATATTAATCTTATTCCTATTTTTAATAGGGTAGAAACGGAGAAATCACATGGTACACCTATAGTTTCAACAGATCCCCTCAAGAGTATGGTCATGTATCATCCATGACAATCCCTTATCACTTTGATATATACCGAGATATTTATAGTTTGATTACTCTAGAGATTCTAGCTACCATTATTAAACTTATTGTAAAACCAACCTCACTCTCAGATGAGCATAGCCTAGTTTCTGCTCCATCATTAACTTTAGATGAGGGTAGAATAGTTTATGTTATATTCCCATATTTCCTTGTTGATTTCCTTCATTTACCACTACTTTATCCCATGACCATCCAATGGGCCAACCAGCCTTATTGTGATATCCACAAAGTTGCCATTTATTGGACAAAATATTACTATTTATATCAGTTGTCCCCAAATTCTCCTTCCACCTTATAATATTGTAGGACCCCAAATACTACTAATAAATGTATTTACTTATTTCATTAGATAAATAACCACTCTTCCATGAATTACCATAATCTTAGTCAATATACCAACACATTAAAGCTACAACTTAGCCCAAAAATAAATCCATACCTCCTCATAAGATATTACCAAAATATATCAGTAAATATGGTGAGGTATGTGATCTTTGGCACTAGTGTGTTCCACATCATACTGATTGATTATTTAGTCTCCAATATCACCTATATCACCACCCACATTCAAAACTCACATAAGTCATTCCTCATTCCATAAGTCACACATACAATAAGGCTCCTCTTTCTCTGTAGGTTACAGCTCCTTATCACCCTAAAGATACTATTCCCATTCAAACATACATTCATCTCCTTGAGTATCTTATGCATGATATCCATCATGCATATGATTCTTCCTCATCTACACCTACATTTTTAGTTGGGAGTTTTTGCATAGATTTTTGTGAAGATTGATGACACTATGGCTAGTACCAAAATTCAACTTCATAAAGATGTTTCAAATGTAATGGATAATATTTGTTGTCAAATTTACTAGTGTTTATGAACATTAAATGGTTTTATTTTACATTATTATATGTTATGATTTGAATTGGATTTATGAATTGTTATTTTTATATATCTTAATTAACCTGATTATGTGTCAAAATTTGGTTTCACTGATATATTTTACATGGATCTTTATATTATGTTTTATGCATCTTATATGGTTCAATTTAATTTAATATTTATTATGGATTATTATATTAATTTTTATAAATGTACATTTATTTTTACATGTTCACTTCTTTCATGGATTAT
>JARHVA010005711.1:270000-272500 GCA_037957365.1 Torreya grandis
AGGTTTTTCAGATTTTATAGAAACACACATGCATGCTTTGATAGTCCAGTTCATAATCCTAGTGGCCACATAGTCATTTAAGTGGATTGTACATAGGTTTTGTATCAAAACTTGATATTAAAAAACTATTGATAAAATTAAATAAAAATAATTGAGTAAATTAGAATGCATAAAATATACAGTTATCACACATAGAGGATTTGAAACCTTATATTTTTATAAATGCATTAAAAGGGGAAATTATTATGAAATAGATGACTTAGTTAGAAATTGGTTATACATGACTATAATAGAGACTGTGGGACTATTTAAGTTTGTTGTTAATTATGAACAAGGCTATAATTTATGTTGGAAAAAGTCATGATGCTTAGACTAGGTTGGATTATCCTATTATTTAATGGGTGCACAAACATCCTTTTGTTTTCTTTCTCCTCATGTGATTTTTTAAAGATGAACCTTTACATGTAGATCATGTATGTATATTTAGATTCTTTTGATTTATTTTAGGAGTCATTGTGAGCTTTCTTGTTCACTTAAACTCTGAGCTCGATGATAAAAGGGGAATGAATGCAATAAAATGATAGAATATGTTAATGGGATAGGGTTGTGTTTGACCTCAACACCCCATGTGTTGATCTCTACCTACATACCAATGCTTTGAAGAGGGATCAAACCATATATTTTTTCCATTTTATCATTTTACGTGTGAAATACTAGTATAATGCTATATTTTGGTGAAATCTTGGTGTAATTATGAAATTAACTAATGACTTATGACCTAATTATTGTATTCATACCTAGCTTAGGGTTACATTAATTATGTGGACACAAAATAGGGAAGAATACATGATTTCCTCTTAATGTATAATAAGATAATGATGGAATTTATGATAGTGGTAGCCTCTTTCCATATAGTGAAGAATGGGTATAAATGAGATTATATAATGGTATTTTTATGATTTACTTTAATGAGAATAGTGAAATGTATGTAATGACCCATCATGATGAATGTGAATTTTGGAAATTAGTCATTAATTAGGAAGATGATGAAACTAATAGATTTAGACATGATTAGATGGTGGGATTATCTTGAAGAAGTGATTTTATTTTAGGAATAGGGAAAGCTAAATTAAAAGTGTGAATTATTCCAATACTTAGAATAAGTATAGGAAAATTAAATACCATATTTTCTAAGGATATAGGGTCATTATTATAAAAGTAGAGGAATGGATATTTAGAATCATGAAATTAAGCTTAGGTTAAGTATGTATAATGGGTATTCAAAAGTGTATTATTTTAATAATAAATTTTAATTCTAGTGATACATTTGTCCCCCATTTTATTATATTAATGTAGGAAAGTGAAATTACTAGATTAAAATGAAGAGTGTTATAACTATGCTTACATGTGAGTAATGGTTTTGAATGTCATTCACATGATGAACTATGTTTCATGTAATCTTGAAATGAAACATGTATAGATCAAATCTTACTTAGAATAAAAATGTAAAATTAAAGACAGGAAACTTCTAGATCAAATGAAAATGAACAAATACACCATTTTATATATGCAAATTATTATGTTTTATTGTACAAAATTAGTGACTATAGAGGGTCAAAAACTTGGATATTTTACTTATTCAAACACTTGGATTAGATTGTGAATTCCTCAATCCTAATTGGTAATATAATTTGTGATTAAAAATTGAGGATACATGCCCCCTATCCTATCTTTGATTATATTGATTATGATAACCAAGTAAAAACCTATGTAACATTTTGAAACACATGTCGCACATGATACCACCAATATAATAAAAATATGTATTAAGCCTATGTATAAAGTTGTAATTACTTCTAGGTAATATATAAAAACTATTTTGTAGAATGAGTATGATGCTTAAAATTTATAAAAAAAACCCTTTTTTAAATTCTTGGGATGAAATTTCACTATTGTTTATAACAATGACCTATGATATTATCCAAAAGGTGTGGTGTTGTATAAAATAACTCTTATGGAGAAAAATAATATGCAGTGTGGTCAACTAAGCAAGTATTTTTATAGCTTTTTAGTGGACTATTTCACCTTTGTATGTAATACAAGACAATGTCTATGCCCCATATTTTTAGGTGATTTATGAATCCTACAAAAAAAATTAACTAAAAATAGAAAATATATTAAAATGAGTCTATAAAAATATTAAAATCTACATTAATGATGATAAAATTGGATATCGTGGCATCATATTTATAATCTAAGTAGAATAGTAATGTGTGATACATGTAGAACCAATCATACATAATATCATATTTATATAGATGTTAGTAATTATATATGCATTAAATAATGATCATATATTGAGTACTTAAAACTGATATAGAGCCACTTAGATAAAATGGATCATATTTACCATGGCATCACAATCTAATCAAACAAGAGTCATGACCGTGGCACATAGACAAAGAGAGCATGAAAAATCACACAAAACATAAAATAAGGC
>JARHVA010005711.1:275000-280000 GCA_037957365.1 Torreya grandis
ATAACACATCAAAGAATCTGGCACTGGGTACTAGTATAAACTTGGTGGTCACAAGTGCTAGACTAACTAGTAGTGGTAATGTGATCTCACCAGTTAGACTCTAAACATGTACATTAAATATATTTATTACCAAAATTTTTAAAATCATATTCTTATCTATGTAACCAAAATGTTAAATAAGTGTGATATTTCAAATATTCAAACTTGTACCATTATCAACCATAACACTTTATATAGGTTGATGATCAATGTAAGGTCAAATGAATAAAGAGAGTAAATTAAAATTATATTTTACTAGCTTATGATCCATGAATATAATAAGTGGTTTAGATGGAATCGACGCATGATATGTACCAATGATGCCATTGAAATTATGATGTGCCATTGTATGAAGATGATAAGAAGCTTATTTAGGGTCAACATTATATCTGTAATTCACTTTTGATATTTATATTATTTCTTGACATATATATGATTAAGTAAAGGATAATTGAATATATTAATTTGTATCCTCTAACATGGTTTTTACTTTGTATTTTTGGTAGATCTACCCGCACCAATTATGTTTTCATCTATCAAATCACATATATTATGTCCCAAACTAATTAGTTTATTAGTAGTATGCCCTAGTGCTCTATGAAAATCACAAAAGGCATTTTTATCAAATCTTTTTGGAAAAGGATTACTCACATGAGCCTATTTAATTAGAGATATTGATATGAGGTGACATTCCAATTAATTTTTTGACACCTTAGAGGGAAATTCTAAAAAGTTGGTAAATTATCTCCTAAGAGGAGTGGATAACAAAATATGTGGAGTATGATATAAAACTACATTTTCTATTATCTTTTGATCACTCTTATTTAAATTTAGATTGACCACGTATGGTAGATTAATTAGATTATTTATATTAAAATTAAATATTGTGTTGGTTAAATAATTTATCTTATTAATTTCCAAAAAATTAACCTCTCTTCCTTAATTTTGTAATGCATAAGCATACAAGGTGAAGGTATATCTTACATCAACAAAAAATATGTGAACTTAGGCTTCTATTTTGGTTTGTGTTTATCACCTTGTTTTATTAAGATTTTTAACCTATATTAATGATGTTGTAGAATTATTCTTCACCACATATAAATATGTTTTTTTAGTCTACATGGAATATTAAGACATGAGTATTTATTAGTAATGTTTATTCAATTTCAGTAAGAAACAGATGCTAAAATTTTTAAGGTCATAGAATATGATGCTAAAAACATTTTTACCATGTTTTAGATCATTTGGAGTTACCATAGAGGTGTACCAAATATTTAAATAGTATAATTTCTCCATACATAAGTTAATGTTGTAAAAGGAATTGGATGCTAAAAACTTGGTGGGAGAATAGAACATGACACTTATAATCTCTACACAAAATTTGCATTCATTTAGTGTCAAAAGAGAGGTGTACCAACTTTTTCACTACAAGGAGGTTTAATTTGTTTTGGTGATGCTACAGAAGGAATTGGATCATGATTTTTTTTGGGTTAATATAATATGACACCTAAAATATATGTATCAAAATTTAAACCATTTTTCTAATCATAGAAAATTTGTGTTTATTTCTTTTAGGCATTGCATGCATCACCTGATAGAGGGTTCATGAACTCATGGAAAATTTGAGGTTGGAGTTAACTCACAAAATTTTGATAAGTAATATAAATGCTATCATTAAATTGTTTCTCAAAATTTTATCTCCATTTTATAAGTGGAGAAAAATTTATGACAGATTTTGTAACTATCATTTAGCTAGAGTTAGGTCACAAAATTTGGATATGTGATATAAAAGATATCCTAAAAGGTTTGTTTCAAATTTAATATTAATTGAATAAGTTTTGTAAATATCATGTTAGTTTTTTGGACTTTCATTCAATGAGAAACATGTATATGTCTAGCCTGACAGTTCAATACCTTGCAAAAGAGTTGTATTGAGAACCAGGTTACCAAATTTAATGGGTTGATATAATTTTTTTAAATATCATTTTGATGAACTTATTTAAAATTATGTAAATTTTAGTAATTATTATTTAACCTAGAAACATTATTGTATAGAGTGTGACGCTTGGCAGGTTGTTCTTCACATGCAATGACCTACAATTAGAGTGAGATGGTGAAATTTGTAGGGTTGATGTAAAATCTAGTATATAATAGTTTTTTAAATTTAATATCAATTGGACTAATGATAATGAATATATGGTGGTTTTTATAATTGTTGATCAGCCTAAAATGTCACGTGGTAGTTTTTAATAGTTACTAATAGGTATGTGTTGATATTAAAAAATGGACATCCAAATATTGGAAATTTTCACATCTTTAACGAATTTGAAGATTCACCCCATAAATGTATGAATAAGTTAAATTTTATTGGAAAATATTCAATAATCCATAATGATTTGGTTTGTGCAAATTTGTTTTTTATTATTTTGGAGGGATAGTACATAGAACTAGATCACCTAATAAATAATAATATAAGTTATTTTACTGGGTTGGCTAGCCCAATGTTTACAATAATTCCATTCTTATGAATATATATATGAATATATATATATAGACACAGCTTAACACAAAGAAATAATAGGACCCTATAACCTTTTATATATATATATATATATATATATATATATATATATATACACTTAATATTAATATGTTGGTAACCATCCAATTTAAATTTTTTTACCGATTAAATATATCATATAGACCAAGCATGCAATTAACTGACTACATCACAGTAGAAATCATTTGGCACATAATGATCTAGCTATATCATGCATGTAATTATCTATCCTTACCACATTTCTCAATGCATTTAGCCTAAATATACTACATCTTGTTTCATGGTGTAACTGTCTAATTTTATAGAGATTAAAAAATGTCTATTGCATCTCTCCCCCCTTAGATTCATAGGACACCTATACACAATTTTATAATAATAACCATGAGTTAAAAATAAAAATATCTAATTTTATAATGAAATCCAAGGGGATTTATTTTAAGGGATCTTAAAATTAACCCTGGGTAGTGATGTTGGAGGAATAATCTAATTTAGTCAGAGAGGTTAGTTCATGGAAAGGTTAAAATTATGTGGAGTATGGGAAGAGTAAAGTAGAGTCGAATAGTGTGAGTTATATTTTATATGTTTTGTCTTGTAAAATAATATAATGTTGTAGTGTGATGTTTTTAAGATTACATAATCATTGTAATGATTTAATAAATGGTAATACAAATATTTAAAGTATGTTTATTATCTACATGTTTCGTTTGAATTTATATCTTCATCTAAGTGACTATATAAGCATCCTAAAATAATTAGTTATCCTTATGTGGATATCTTATATATCATTGCATCATTCTCTATTAATTTTTTTTTCTTGATAGAAGAAGTGTGCATGAAGATGACTTTGGTTAAGTCTATTGGAAAGATATGAAATAAATGCTTGTATCATGGGAGAGATGGCACATAAAGGAAATGCTATTAGAAGAGGGGAAACACCAAGACAACCTCAGGTTGTATATTTAGATGAGATGATGAGAGGAATTAATGAAATTTTTTATGAAATGTAAATACCAATAAGAGGAGCTCATGGTGGAGATGTGAGTAAGGTTGAAGATGAATAAGCTTAAGATATTTGTGTGGAGGATATAGAATATGAATCTAAAACCATATTTCTCAAAGTTGTGGTAAGGTTTGGTATTAAACCAAGGATAAAAACACCTTTCTATAGTGGGTGATTGAATCCTAAGGATATTATAGATTGTATAGCAGAGATGAAGAACTATTTTTGTTGAGTTTATAAAGGAACACAATAAGGTGAAATTTACTTACATGAAGATGAAGAAGCACGATTATTTATTGTTGGATCATGTGCAGGATGAGATACAAATTAAATTTAAGGACAAGCTAAAATATTGGATAGGAAGGGTATAAAATTGAATGCCTATTTTTTGCCTTTTGACTATCAAAAGAGTATGTCTCAAATACTACATATTTTGAGACAAAAGGATATCAACTTTAAATATTACACTGAGGAATTTTATTGACTCACTTTAATGGATCAACATACAGAGGATGATCATGATAAATTTGAAAGCTACTTGAATTTAATTCATTTTTCCATACACTATGATATCAATTTGTTGAACCTGAGAACCATAGAGGAAGCCTATCAATGTGCATTGAACGTAGAAGAGATGTTGATGAGTAAGAAGAAAGAAAAATATATAGATAGAGGAAGGCATTATGGATGATGATGAGAGAATAATAGTAGGAGAGTTCAATAAAATAATTATGAAGAGGTGACTAGTTCACAATATTAGAACTCAAGCTAGAGAGGATGATATTATTTTAGAGCGAGAGGCTTATATGTATGAGGTAGAGGCATAGTTTTTTTTTATGTGAGTGTTTGGATGTAATAAGTATGTTTAATATAAAGAGTATGATTATATATAAAGAATTTATAAATACATTACAAGAGCTAAAGAAACAACTAATATTGGCATTTTGAGATAAGGAGAGCATTGGGTCTCCTATACATATAGAAGAGCTAGAACAAGGACAGGATATGTTGATTAATAAAGTGTTATTAAAAACAAAAAGGAGGTGAATGAACTAGTAGAAATAATTTTATATTATAGAGTGTCTATAAATATGGAGGTAAGTGTTTTATATTTGTGATTGATAGTAGTATCATAGACATTTTAGTTTCTTAAGAGATTGTGTTAAAAATACGCTGAATCGATTAACACACCCTACACCATACAAGGTTGTTTACTTGATTAAGGGGAACCAAGTGCTGAGTAGTGTGTGTTTAATTTTAATATTGGTTCATAAAAGGGTGAAGTTTTTTGTGACATCATGCCCATGTATGTATGTCATGTGATATTGGGTAGGCCATAGTTGTTTGATAGAAGAGTTGTGAATGATGGAAGAGCAAATACCTAGACCCTTATGAAAGATG
>JARHVA010005711.1:287500-320000 GCA_037957365.1 Torreya grandis
TTCATAATTATTCAAAACCACTTTTTCTCTCTCCAAATTTATATATCTCCATTACACTTTTTTGAATAACTTAAAAAGTTTGTGTTATAGTTTTTATAAGTTGTAGATGAAAAAGTAATAGTCAAATAGAAGTCTTTTACCAAAAGGGTGTTTATAAATATGGTTATGGGGGGTTTCACCCTCCTAATATATAAATACAAGTGTTGTGAATTTTAAATGGGTTTTTGGATAGTGGAAGATTTTTTGGCAAGATGGAAGGAAGGAAACTATATGTACAACCCCATGAATGATTAATACAAAATTAGTTTACATGACTTTGTGCCATGAATATTTCTGGTGAATGATGTGCTAATTATTTCAACCCAATTTTATTCTAGTTATTTTAATTTGTTAAAATACCATTCTAAGATAGTCAATGGATGCATAATTTTTTGTGTGGAAGTTCTGTTGAATATGAATTAAAATTTTTACTAATGAGAAACCTTGGTGAGATTAAGAATAGGATTATATGCCTATTTTTATTGGGAAATCACCGGTTTTTAAAAATCCTTATGTGTAAATATATTCGATCTCATTGGTGTATTTACCTTTCTCATATGTTCAATGTATTTATATCTCATCTCATTTTCATGAAAAATGTTTCCCATATTACAATATTAAATCTTGGTCTATTATAGTGAGTCTATATGTTTAACCACCTAGGATTGTCCTTCATATTTTTGGTAGTTGTCATAACATATTTTGAATTTAATTAGATATATTAATATTATTCTTCCTTTATCATTCTTATTCTTCCCATTCTTCCCTTCATTTATTTTTTATCTCCTTTATGTACTTTCTGATCACAAGTATGAAACCCCCACAAACAATGTTTTTGCTATAAATCGTTATGAATATCTATTTTATTGATTTTTCATTTTTGATTCTCAAATAAGCTACCTCCACTTATTAATAGTAGAGGTATTTTTTCCCCAATATTTTATCAGACATAAGGATTTTATCCCCACATGATTGACTAAAAGTCCCCATTTTGTGCCCTTGACAATATTTTAGCCACTAGTTAATGGTGAATCCACTATAGATCATGGTGCTTTGCGCATGAAATTTTTAAAAAATTAAAGTAACCTCCCAATTAACTATGTTTTATAATCCATTGAGATCAAGTACCTAGTCTTTGCATCTTTCTGATTGAATAAATGGCATTGGTTCACCCATGTTTCCCTCGTCACATGGGCAAAACATTTTGGACCATTGGGTTTGGCCCAATATGATGAGTTATCTTTAAAAAAAAAGGGATTTCAAAATTTTTATAACTTAGAAAGTTAATATGTAGATAATCATATCTTGGATTTCATATTGTCTTGTAATATTTTGGTAGTTATGCATGAATATGTCTCTATAATATATATTGTTTAAACTCTCATTAGACCTACTATTGATTTATTTAGGCATGTATATGATGGATGCATTATGAATTAAGACTAATTGAAGAATATTTTCTTAGATATATTGATATAATTTGTGTACATATGTGCATTATTATTTTATTGATCAAATCCATAACTAAAATGATGAGTAAATGAAATAATTCATTAGATGCTTCAACAAATTTTGAAGGCTAATTCCTCATGCAGATCAACCAAGTATTTAAAATTAAGTTCATGTATTCATTATATCTATACATCTAGAGATAAAATTCATCTTGATGAGGAATAAGGTAAATAACATGTAAGCTATCTCATAAGGAACTATCGACATTGAGGATGGCATGGCTTTGTCAGGAACATTTAATAAATAAAATTTAAAACATACTAAAATTATTATATGTAACGACAAAATTGTGGAACCCAATCTAATAAATAATCCTCAACATTTAGAAAGGAAATTCTAAAGGAAAATTCTTGGTCAATCATGTGAGAAATCTGAGAGATAAAATAAGATATTGCTTCTTGTCACATATGTTGTTGACCCAAGGAAGTTGGAAGTCTAGGTCTTTTGGAAATTAAAACTCAAGGCCTTAATCTTGGTTTTAAATGGATTTATATAGGCCTTGTTGGTGATGAAGCATGGAATATTCTTATTTTCCATTGAATTTATTAGGGGCTTCCATGTGGCAGAAAGGATTGGTATGGCCTAGGAATTCATTCCATTCTTGTTGCCCTAGTTCCACTTAAAATGAAGTGTAATTTTATTGTGTAAAGCTTGTGGAAAACATGGGACAAAATTAAGCCCCAATAACATGAGTTGGTAAGGGTTTTAGGAATAGTCTATCCATTAGTTCACATTATCTCTAGTGGTATCCTTGCCTTAAATTTTGTAATGTTCTCTTTAACTTAGTCCCTTGGGTTAAATGACTAAAACTGTTAAGGACAGGTGTGAATACTATAGGTGATATTTTTTACAAGTTCAATTGGTATTAGTTTACTTGGAAGTAAATTTAGAATAAATTTCATTTAAATAATCCATATGCAAAGACTATTTTATAAATTCAAGGTTCCATACATGATGAATATCTACACAAAATAGGGGTCAACTCCCTCATTCCTTGGTGCAAGTATTTTCATTGGCATATAGCCATCCATTTCATTCAATACTCACCTTAAGTAGGCTATAATCTACTTTCCCCTCAACATATCCCAGATGAAAATCTCAACATTAAATGAAATCTTCATTCCAATCATGGGATTTAGGATAAGTATCGTAGCACTATGTGGTCTGTTTCTATTGAGCACCAAAAACCTCATTTTTATGGTGTCTCCTTTTTTAGGGTTTACCTTCAGGTGATTTGATCAATCATTTGGGGGTCTTAAATCCCATCTTCCCATCTTATTAGAAACTTGATACTTTTAGGCACTTTTTTTTGGTTTTTATGTCATGTACAATTTTTATGGCACTATATTCATTCCCTCTTTTATCCTTTTTGACCTTAGATATTTACATGAAAAATTGCTCTCTTGGGGGACCCAATTATTCTTTTTATAAAATACAATAGATTTTGGCAGATATTTTTAGCTTATATTCTATTTCAAATATGAAAATATATAAATTATGCTTTCTTTAATCAAGATGTAGAAAATAGTTTTTTATTACTAACAAAATTACTATTATATCTAATATTAATCTTCAAATTTAAGGTCAAAAAAATATTCATTACTTAGAACTAAATAATATCTAGTGTTTTCTTGACCACTAAGAAAATGCCATGTACATGATTAGTTGTGAACCTCATGAGCCACCACATTATCGTATGACTCTCAAGGTCAAGGGTGTGGTCTACACTAGAAAAATTACAAGAACAAGATACATGAGTCATTCTCTTTATCGGTCACAACCTTAATGTTATTCCCCATGAGATGGTGATCTAAGTGGATCATCTAGACTTAAAGGTGATGGTAGGGCTTGGGGACCTCCTCCCTCAAATCATGATGGTGACAATAGGGGTTGGGATCCTACCTCAACTAAAAAATTCCATGATTGGCTTTGCTAATTTCTCCTTAAATTCACCAATATGATGAATTAGAGTCTCAAAAAACTAATGGATGGGTTGCCCTAATTATGGATGAAAAACCTCCATCTTTAGGAGGATGGGTTGATAAGCCTCAAGACCCACAATCTCCACTACCTCACCAAATGTTTATTTGGTTGTGAATCCTTAATTTTCCTTTTTATTGCTTTATATTCCATGCTCTTTTTGATTAAATTTTAAACTATTAATATGATGTTTTTGGTGTCTGGTCATTTATTTACCACATTTTAGACATTTCCCAATGTATTTTCTCCCTTGGTTTGACTTTTCCCATGGGGTGTGACTTATCCATCCCCATTTTTTCATGACTAGAATTGTAGCATAATATTTTTTATTAATATATAGAGGTTTTATTCATTAAAAAATAATAGAGAGAAACAATTACTCTTGTTCCATAAGATTTATCAAACCTCATGGTCCTAGGAGAAAATGATTTATCTAAAGAATAATTAGTTGAATCATGAACATAAAATAGATATGATTCATAATGTGACAATTTTATTTTTGAATGAGAAGATAATGTTGAACAAGTTTTCTATAAACAATAATATGCCTATTGTATTAGAGTGGAGGAATCAATGTTTGAAAGTAAAAATTATTCTAGCACTTCATTTTCATGTCCAATTGTAGAAAAGTTCTCTAAGGGATCTGAATCCAAAGAATTCAAGCTTGCATAAATTTAATATCACAATCATTCAAAATTTACAATCAATGATTTGAAGGTAGAATAAAATGAATCATGCCCAATATTTATTTCAAGTGAAATGAAAACTATCAAGGTAGAAGACATTGATGAAAATGATGAAAATTATTCACTCAATTATGAGTTTGTCTATATTATGGGAAATAATGTGGTAAACAATCTTAAAATCAATTCATTCTATAAGATATTCTTATTATTTTTCTAGCTCAAAAATAAACATAAAACAATCTTCTCTTTGATTAAGATCATGTATCTGGCACATACACATTATATGCCACTCAAGAAGACATTGAAAAAGTCCTATAGTGCTAAAAAATATAATAAAAACCTAGTGAACTTGTAATGATTATATTTTAAAACCAAAAGACACTAATAATTTATTTATTCATAAATATCTAAGTATGCACAATGATTTTATGTTCATCCTCTTCTAACCTACTTGGACACTATTAATGAATGGATTTAGATCTCATAAGTCAAATCCATCATTTTTAAATGGTAGGCACTTATCCTATCTTGTTAATGGTTTTGTGTAGTATGTTCCTTTAACACTGCTCCCTATAAATAGTTTTATTTTCCATATTTTGTCTTGTTTCCTTTTCATGTCTATATTCTGGTGTTAGTGTGTTATTTTTCAAAAAATTCAATAGTTAATCTATTTTACACTCTTCTTACTATATTTGTATTTTTAATTGTACATGATTGTAGCTTTATTCATTGCATGGAAACTCTTAGTAGATGATCATATGATTTTCAAAAGGAGGTCAAGGAATTCAATACTTTAAGTGGATGAAAATATAATATTTTAGGGGATGTATGATCATTATTTGATGGTTTAGTGTTCACATATATATTTCCTTAAACATCTAATTTGAATCCCATTTAAATGGATTTATTAAACCACACATCCATTCTATAGTAAAAGTCTTACTCAATTGTTAGAATTACATGTAGATAAGGTCCTTGAAACATCTCAACCAAGTGGATCTTCAATTTAGATATTTGATACTATGTTCAAATAATGGTATTTGCAGTCATGAAAATGGTGATATATGTGTTTATTCCTAAAATGGTGGGATGAACATGTTTTTCATGGATCTATTCATGTGAGTAAGTAAACATGTCAAATTTTCAATAGTAGGTGATCTGACTCAATATTTCATATTCTTTTATCATATGATTGAGAGTGGTGAACTAGATATCAGTTGGTTAGATAATATTACATTAAAATTATGTAGAGAATCTAGGTAGAGAACACATGTTCATTTATCATATGATTGAGATATGAAAATTAGATGTCAATTGAATAGATCATAGTGTGGAAATGTGTACTACATTTATTTAATAGAGATTTGTGTCAATAAGGCACCAATCATCTAGGATTATGGAGTTTTCCTACATTCTATTAAGGAATTTAGTCCAAGAGTTGGAGCCATTTTTTGTTTTAAAAATTTACATTTCATGAGAACACCTCCATTTGTGATTATATAGGAAATTATATGATTTTTGAGAATATGCAAGGTAATTTTTTTACAACATGAGATATTGACTTAATAGCCTAATAGATGAGGCTTGGATCTCATACTAAAATCTACTACAATGACTATCAGCTATTCTTTAGGTCATTGTAATTATTTAATAATAATGATTCTCTATATTTATTTATGATATTATTCCAATGTGTTTTCATCTCAAAAATGACACTTAGGACATGAAAAATACCCCAAACCAAACACACTCTTAGAAAGATATAGATGGAGTTCAAGTTGGTGTGAGACAAAACTTGGATGTTAGGGGCTATCTAGTTAAAAATGAGATGACTAAAAATACATTAGACAAAGGATAAGTTCCTCTTACACATGGAATGTGTCTCATGTCAAATAAATCACATAAGGTAAAAAAACAAGGCATAAAATGATCTTATTATCAATCCTTAGATCTAATAATATTCTATGTGGAATAAAACTATAGAGATGAAATGATAGGATTATAATAAACCCTCATTAAGATATAGAGTCAAGATATTTTTATTATAAACATATTCATTATAAGTAAGGTCATAATGTTTAATGTATCACCAATGATTCAAATTTAATTTAAGGAAATGGTATGGAACCAATTATTAACTTAATCATATAAACACTTTGAAATGTTTTGGACGCATATATATCTAAACATCCAGGTAATGTTTCATATTGAACATACTTTAAGGGTCATTTCACACCCCAAAATACATTAGGTCATACTAATCAGAGATTTATTGATGTTTTAATTAGTTTTACATGGATGGAAGCTACCATGACATCTTATGATTTTGACATTCCTCAAATCTTCAGCTCTAGAGTTGAAGGTGGTTAAACAATGGAAATCACTATAGATTCCTTTTGATATAGTGGAAATGGTAATCATGCGACAAAAAATATTGATTTATATGTTAAATTACATAGAATTATTTGAAATAAGGAAGATATGATTCTTTATGGTTCTTATGTAGTATCAATATTGATGTCAAAGCCTTATTATCAGCCAAAACATTTAATCCCATCATAATTTTGACAAAAGTTATAGTTTCATATCAGATTATTAAATAATTTATTTTCCTTGGACAAATTTACATCTGGCACACAAATAAATGGGTTGACATTGACATTCAAGTTTACTTTAGCTGACGCATGTAACATATCAACACATGTTTTACTACTTAATAACTACATTCATAACACGCAATTTGAATCATAATTCTTTTATGATAGTAGACATAAATAAGCATGTATTGAACATGGGAGGTGTCTATCAAAAATATTCAAAGCTTCAAATGGATTACTCTACAAGAGCACTATTGATATTAGGTTACCTATGGGAAATTATCATTTGGGAACTACATTGGTGGAAAATGGGAAGAACTATCCCAAATCATCTAAGATATCCTACATGGTGCCTTAAATATCTAATGCAAAGGATATAGTTAAGGGTGTTTTGTGATAAAAATAAGTTTAGAGGAGAGGTTGGAAAAGAGGTATGAGATTCAGAGATAAAATGTATTATGATCCTTCACATGACATAAATGAAGAATATGATGAATGGAAAGGATTGGTTACTTATCTAAAGTTATAATATCCTAAAATTTTTCATCATTATGTAGATGGAACTGATAAATATATGGCTGATGTCATTGAATTGTTATTAGAAGCATTGTATAGAATATGGAATCCAAAAACTTCTCAAAATCATTTTATTTAGAATTTTCCAAACTCTCTAACATGTATTTTATTTATTCAAAGCATGAATTATGTAAGTTTTCCTTATAAAAAATTGAAGTGTTTAATGATCTTCAAAATATTACCAATTCTCCTAGATTTGCTCCTTATCCTCCATGTGTTCCAAAAAAGACTCTTCGAAAATTTAATTCTCATGAATTCATATTATATATTTTTGAAAAGAGTCTTTATTACATAATACAATTTTTTTTACATTTCAGAAGGTGGTTTTAGATCCATTTGTGGTATTTAGTGAGTTTCAAGGTGGTTTCAAATATAATTTAATGGTATTGAGTGTTTGGAAGTGGTTTTGATAAGGAAAACCGATGGTTTTGTTTATTATAGTGGTTTTTGTAAATATCATCATGATTTCATGTCATATGTTGGTGTTTTATTCATTTCGGGAATTATGGGTTGAATTCCAAAGAGAATAAAGGGTTTGAGTAAATGTAAATATGTAATTAATGTGTCTAAATTAGCCTACCAATTAATGCAATCATATATGTACTTAATATTTTTCTTAAAATAGAATGAAGTCCAGAGAAATCAAAATTAGCTTATTTTGGGTCAAAAAGGAATATTCAAGATCTATAAATTACTCTAAAAGGATGGTAGAATATCATAAATATAACCCAATACTTTGTTTATAGATTGTATAGTAGAGATAAACTCAAGATACCCTGCTACTTTGTACTATAGTCAAATTTTTAGAGTGAAACTCAAGACACCCCTAAATTTTGGAACTCCTGTCCAAGTTGTGTAGTATTTTCCTAGGAGGATGAGACCTAGGGGATGGGTCTAGGTCTGAGAGTGCTACCTAGGTCTCAAAAATCTATGTCTAGCATGCTATGGATGATTGGGAATTAATGAAAGTCTAGACAAGAAGGGTTGAGTGAGAAAGAAAGAGGACCTATAGGTTGGGTGTTATTAGTCATGCCTAAGTCATCCAATTTTCCATTTTATATGATTAAATTTTCTCACCCTTTATTCTAGTGATGAAACAAAGTGAAATACTAGGATAAAAAAATATAAAGCATACGTGAACTTATCTGTATGGGAAAAGCTCATGAAGCTATGTGATTCTGGATGTGCATAGAGAGATCATGCTATGATGTGTGAATCTATAAATAAAAAAGATGATGTATATTAGTTCTTACTAGATATGTTATGTCTACAACAAAAATGTATAAAATTTGAGTAAAGGAAGAGAGATAAATGAAAAAACCTCATCGGGTATGCGAACCAATACAAAGCCTCTTATGATTCTAAATTATGATAATCATGTGATTATTCAAGAGTAATATCATGGATGGAGTTGAGTGTCAATTCCGTATAATGTGGATCACGAATGAAAATTTTGGCCCTTTGGATCCATCATAACCAAATAAGTGAAGTTAGAAAATCATGCATGTGCTTATCAATCTCTAGACCATGTGTCCAATGCCTATGAATAGTTCGATTAAGAATACAAAGGTTATCCATTTGGATCCATCGTTTCCTCATGAATTGAAGCCATGAAGTGATACCTATATAAAATAAATGTCATATATGATGGCTCATGGATCCCATGAATATGATAGAAATTTGACACTATGGCATGGATTTCCAAATGGGTACTAGAAATTAGGCCACTCTTGACCATTCTAAAAGATGAAAATTAGGCTTATATGAAAACCAATCTAAAACTAATGTACTAGGCTTATATGAAATCCCGATTGGGAACTTTGATGCTCAAAAATCTAAACATGTATGAAATTTTAACTCAAATGTGATGCCAACCACCTATAGATAGTATAAGGCATGTAACTATTGAGAATGCCTTGAATAAACTAAACTCAGAAACAAAAGAAGATCAATGTGTCGGGTATAATACCCATAATCACTGATGTGTGGAACATGGATTTTGATCTAGAAGTTATGTTAACTAACCAATATAAATAGACTATGTGAACCATCATGTTGTACATGATAACCCTTTGTATCTGAGAAAACTATGTTGAAACTATTGAATTTGACTGATTTGAAAGCATAAAAATTGTCCCTAAACTAAAATTTTTGCCTATTTCTAAAAACCCTAAGTGTTTTTCTGCCTAGATAGGAGTGTCAAACTATAGACATCCCTATTTATGGTACTACGATTTAATTTTTGATGATATTGGCCATTTTTATGCTATTATCTGATGTGAAATCTAACTACTGATCTGAGTTTGATCCTTTTTTTTGCTCTAAACTGACTAGTTTGAGCTCTATATTCTATGATAACCTTTTTGAATACTTTAATTTCAATTTCTAGGAGGTTTTATATTTTTTAAAAATCCCTTGTTGGATTCCCCCTCTTCGGAGGGTAGGGATGATGAACCTACAATGACTACCTTTAGAAGAAAAGAGTCCTACAATAGTGTTAATTATGAAAATATATATGGCATAACATTTTATGTTTGAAAATATGTTTCAATATATAGTAATGTTTGTATCAATAAATTTTTAGATTAATAGGGGTATGCTTAGATAGATATAACAATGTGAAACCATGTGCATGACATGGAATTGGAACTCAAAATGTTAATTGTTAGTTTTTAGTTTGGATGGATGCAAGATGATTTCTATCATGACATCCAATGATTAAAGGTAAATGTATGATATGGATCATGGAAATTACACACATGAGAAGTAAAAAATCAATCAAGAAACAAGCTAGAATAAAAAAAACATACAAGGATGGCTAAGGGGCCATGAAAACAAGGGACATGGACATATGTCACTAAAACTAGAAGGCAAGCATGGAAGGCATGTTCAAATTCCTCATACCCATATAAGTGGAAGAAGGAAAGTTGGCACAAGGGCCACCAACACATGAAAGAGTACAAACAAAGGAAATTGGAAAATGTCCTAAGGCACACACATGAATAGAGGTAAAGGACATTGACAGATGTTGTATGGTATAAATAGAAGGCAAGTAGGAATTAAAAATCCAATCATAGAAGTTATGATAAGCAAGGAATGAAATAAAAATTAAGAACTAGAAGATACAAACACATCTATCTAATCAAATAAAATATGAAAGTATGTAAAACATGTTTAGTACAAGACTAGGTATATGATAAGAAAGACACAAGTGATAGGTATTAGTGAAATGTCGATGTAGTAATCTATGTAATTTATAGAGTAATGTACATCATCACGATAACTCAGAGTGTGTGGTGTATAAATGACATAACTTGGGTGGTGTAGTCATGTAAAAGATACCACCAATGGGTGTGTATAGCAATGTATGTCTCAAATGCAAAAGTAGGAATGGACCCTCTATGGGTAGAATGAGGAAATTGAGTAGCTAGATGTCACCGCAAAAACTCAAAGAAGATTGATTAAAGCATGTTAATGTACAAAATTTAAATACATTAGCATGAAATAACAAATGTAAGTCCTAGCATGATAGTATTAATGTAAAGCATGGATGATACATACAATCAATATGTTTTTTTTTAATTATCTGAATGGATTTTGTATTTTTATATAAGATATGTACAATCAAGAAAACTAGATTATGTAAAATTAATGCTAAAAAGAAACTATACATAATTAATACTACAAAGAAATGATACTAACTAATGAATCTCAGATGAGACTCCCTATCATGGTGTCCTATATCGAATAGTGGAATCGTGCATGCTTGTGAAACATGACTGAAAGTCTAAGGATATGACTTTGTATATTTGGATTTAATGTTTGTATCTTGAAAATCATAATAACCTATATTATTCCACTCATCATTATCATCTTGATTTTGAGCAAATGGAATGCTAGTGTTGATTGTTGTTGTATTTGGATCTTTTCCTGTGATAAATTATTTCTATGAATGATTTTATTTAGGATATTCAATAAATCCCAAACCCTAGTGAAAAACATTATCATCTACTAGAATAGGAGTAGTAATGACTTGAGCATGCTTACCCAACCCTTGACCTTGATAATCAAACTATTTTAGATATCTTTTACCAAACCCATACTACTTTGAAACTTGAGCCTCATTTTAGAAACTTAAATTTGATTATTTTCCATGCTTGACCTATGTTTTTGGTTCTATTTGTTGATTTAATTTTTCTTGTTGATCCTTTTGGTTTTTTGTTTTTTTTTTCTTTGGTAACCACTTTTTTACTATTTATAAATTTAACCCTTTGTGAATATGTATGTTCCTATGTTGTTTTTGATTGCATGATTGATTTACCTTGTATAAGGTCCTCAATAACAATTATCTGTTGTATATACTTTTTCAATCCCAAACATATATCTGTGTGATGCCCATGCATTCTATGATATGAACAATAATATATGTATCTTCTCACTAGATATAGAGGAGGTAGTTTGATCAAGTTAGATTTAATCATTTCCCTTATTACCTTAGTTTAATTTTTATTTAATCTATTAATGCTTTTTGAATCACTAGTTGTAGAGTTACTTTGTTGTGATTTGTTATTTTGATATGTAGCATTGCTTGCAACTTATTGACAAGGTGAAGATGCATATACATTATTGACACTAGAGTGTCTTTGAATCTTTTATATTATAATCTAATTTTCCAATGTTGTGACTTTTTCATGTAATACGTTAATTTTCATTTGTAAATCTAAAATAGCGTTCTCATGCTAGTGATTTGATTCCTTAGAGTCTCCCAAGTGCAAACCTTAGCTACTTCTGATTGGACATGTAAGAACTTATGCTTAAGAGTTTTTGAAGAAGTTGTAGGCTAAATGTATGCATTAGGAATAATAGTAGAGGCTACATCACCTTTTGGAGGGGTGATAGCATATATTTGGTTAAAGAGAAAGTAGTTATCACCCTCTTGAGGGAGAGGGGGAGAAGGGATTTATTTCCTCTACATAAAATTTGACATTGAAACAAGATTACTCAAGGGGGCATATACATCTAGGTAGTAACTATGCATATAGGTTAAAATGCATATTTGTGGAATTATAAATTATATAACAATATGATGATAGAGAACATTCCACCTACAATATAGAAAACAAGGGATAGAAAGAATGAATTTTTGCAATAATTCATAAATATATTTGACATGTATTATAACATTTGTAATGTTTCTATCATTATAAGCTTGAAATTTTTTCCATATGAGAGATATAGAATATGCAAAATAAAGATTAAAATCTTGTGCAAGTTTAGAAATGAGTTTTGTAATTTCATCCCTTATTATGAAATATAAGCATGAAATGCAAAGGATGAAGATTTGTACTAACATATGATAGAATTCATCATTAATGTACATGATAGGGCCCATTATGATTTCCTTGTTATGTGCAAAAAATGAAAGAAAAGTTTGTAAATAAATGAGCATCATTTTGCAATTTGACTATGGATGTAAGGTGATACCTAAAGAAGCCAATAGGAGCTAGTATATGTAACTAGAGATTTTTCAAAAAAAAATTGCAAAACTCTAAGAATTTTTGAAATTGAAATTGACTTTTTGAGTTTGATATGCAACTAAATTTTCAAAAATGATTCAAAAAGTGTTGAAAGATAACTGAGAATGTATTTGATGCAACTATAGTTTGAAAAGTGGTTTTTTTTCTTAGTATAATAATTTGAAATTTTTAGATAATTTTTTAGAATTTTTCTTAAAAAATTTAGGAAAAAACTAAAAATATTTCTAAAATTAGCAATATAATTTTTTTCTAGTAGTTTGAAAGTGTTTATATGCAAATAATACCTAATATGTGCAAACTATGGTTTTCTCAAAAATATTATTTGTAAAATACTATGAAATTTTGTATTTGAATTTGATTTTCTGAGTTTGATATGCAACCAAATATTTAGAAAATACTGTGAAAAGTACTAAAAATAGTTGAGAATTTTTTTGATGCAACTAGGGTTTGAATGATATATTATTTTAAATTAATGTAATAATTTAAAAAATTTAGAGGATTCTGTAGAATTTAGCTTGAAAATTTTAGGAAAAATCTAAAAATAGTTCTAAAATTATTAGTTTATTTTTCCTAATGGTTTGGAAGTGATTGTATGCAAATAAGATGTAATATGTGAAAACTAGGGTTTGGGTGAATTTATTTAAAATAATTCAACTAATTTGTATTTTATAATTTTTAAATTAAAAAAAAATCAAGAAAATATTACACAAAATTATAAATAATTATCCCTAACATTTCTAGTGTTTTCAAGTAGAAATTTGAAGTAAGTTGGGTTCACCAAATTTTTTATTCTTTTTGGGAATTAGGGGTTTGATTCCTAAGAAAATAAATGATATAAGAAAATTTAAATCAATAATTAATGTCTTAATTATCCTATTGATTTTTTCAAAAAGATATGTATTTTATCTTTTTCTAAAAATAGCAGGAAGTGTAGAGAAATTGAACTTAGCTTATTCTAGGTCATAACAGACAATTCTGGATCCAAAAATTATCATACAAGAATGGTAGACTATCAAAAATAGAACCTAGAACTCTATTTATAGATTGGTAAGAAGCACCAAACATAGGACACCCTGATACTTTTTGGTATAATCAATTTTTTGGAGGTATTGTCTACTTCCATTGCCAGTTTCCAATTCTGGCCCTATTGTCCTAGTGACCTAGCTTTTGGGGGTTTTGTTGGGTAGGTCTATAACACCCTAGTAGTGAAATTTCAAAGACTGAATCTATGTGGAGATCACTATGTGTCTAATTTAATCTTAAAAACCCTTAGGAGCTCTTAATAATTGAACTTGAATAGTAAAACTTGTGAAGGAGATAAGGGGTTAGTATGTAAAGGATACATTAGATACACTTCACACCTCATGTGTGGGCATACTACTTACATATGAATACTCATAATAGGGATCAAGCTAATGTAGTTATCCCATTTGAAGTGATTGGTGCAATTATGTGATGAATCTAACTTGATGCAAAACTATAATGTACTTTAGATAACTAGGGACTAGTATGAGTGCTTGAATAGGCTTGAATTGGTCTTGCAAGGCTGTATGCAAAGAATAGTGAAGAGTGTTTAATTATAATTTTATTATTTCACCTTTTCTATGAATGAGTGATGACCCCTCTAAATGGATATTGAATGACATTTTATTGGGAAATTAATGATCATGGGTTAGATGATCTTGTCTTAGGCTGATAGGGGAAAAGATAAGGAATCGAGAAAATTTGACTATTTGAAGCTAAAGTGAACTTGGAAAATAATAATAAAAATAGAATACCCATAAATTCCAATGATCCTATCCAATTTGCGTGTTATTCTCCTAGGAGGATGAAACCTAGGGGGTGGATCTAGGTTTGAGAGTGCTTCCTAGGTCTCTAAAAGATAAGTCCAAGAATATATAGGGGACTAGGAATCAGTGAAAGTCTAGCCAAGAAGGGTTGAGTGAGCGATTAATATGACCTATAGTTTGGGTTCTATTATCCATGCATAAGTCATTCAATTTCACATAATACATGATTACAGTTAGATTTATTAGCATACTTATATCTTTTTAGGGTTTTCTAACTGTTTTAAGCCCATTTTGATAATATACACATGGTTTTGGGCATGTGACACATTTTTAATATTAGATTACCTCTTTTAGTATTTAAAAAACAATACTACATGTTTTCTCTTCTATTAAGACTTGCAACATATAAAAACTCTTTAGAAAACCCACACACCCAACCTTTTTTCCCTCCATATTGCATGTAATTGTTTCTTTTTACATTTGGTGATCCATTTAAATGTTTGTATAATTTTTCATGCATATTAACATGTAAAAACACATACATAACCCTACAAAATTCCTTTTATACTTCTAAAGCCATGTTTTAGTGTAGCCAAAAGTTATTATGTCAACCATTCATGGTATTTATTAGAGATAAATGGTTTTGAGCACATAAAAATGTAGTTTTTTTTTTTAATTTTTCGTGCATATTATCCTTTGAAAGGTACATGCCTATCTAAAACAACACATCCACCATAATTCAAACTACCAAATCTAAAAATATCTACTTGATAAGTTATTTTAAATATATCATATCTGTTATTTGATGAAAATAAGTGTTTTATTTTTACATGAGGTGTATTTGAACAAGATATTCTACCTTTTATAACCTTGGGAAAAATATATTGCATGCAAAATAACCTCTATGAAGTCATTATATTCTTTATTGTTTATTCAAACTTGTCAAAGTAGGTTTTCAAAGTAAAACGAGATAGTTTCAACTTGCTCATGATAAGTTTTGAAGTGAAAATATTTGATTTAGGTGTGGCATGACTTTTGGGTTTTTATGCTTTGGGATACATAAATAGGTTATTAATTAGTATTTATAATTATTTATAATCCTTTTCTACATTTTACAATCTGTTGAAGCTTATTTTTGTGTTAAAATTTTAATTTTGCATTCCCACAACCTTTTTCAAAAAAAAATCAATCGAGCATTCACATGCAAGAAGCTGAGAGATAGATTTATAGTTTTTAAAAACATGACATCACTTTTTTATTGTTGACAATATTATTTGGGACCCATATCTTAGCATGCATTTCATCTGAAAATAAGGACACTTGAGTTGATAATATAAATTTTATGAGGCTTATGGATTACCAAATGTCTAAACACCTTTTGATGCTAATCTTATGTAATTGATTGAAGATTATCATTAAATTTTGAATTGTAGATAAAATGTAACATATGATCTAATATAAAATTATTCATTTAAAAAAAAATTAAAAAAAAATTCAAGCAATGATAATAAAATGTCTCACACCAGTCTAGATAGATAAGAGGAATTCATAGATATTGATAGAACTATATACAAATGACACCTTACTATTCACGCCCAGGTTTCCCAAGATGGTTGTTTTCATAAATAAGTATCCTTATGTATAAGATGACATGAAAATTTTAAATAAGGATTGTTAAATTCTAGTTCTAAATATAACATACATCTCTATTTGAAATGAATTTGAATAGAAAACATATGAGTTATTAAAAAAAATGTCTCCACAAGACATGATCTTATTCAATGCCATTAGTACACGTTATTAAGTTCAATAAAATCCAAAAGAATCATAACATGAATATAAATAACCAATAAGTTAGAGTGATATAAAATTTGATTGAACACTTTAATAAATATAAACAACTAAATGTAGATGACTTACAGTGTATTGCACAATATAATGTCTGAGGGAGAAAGAAAATTCAACAAATCATAATTTTTAAATTTGATAAAATATTATTTTTATATAGACAATGAATGCATAATTTGTTGTGTCGAATTTATGTTAAATCTGTATTATAATCTTTCCTATTGGGAAACCTTGGTGAGATTAAGAAGAGGAGTTTATACCTAATTTTATTAGGAAATACATGGATGTTGATTATCCTTATTTATAAATCTATCCAATATCCTTAGTTTGTGTACCATGATAGTATGTTTATTTTATGTCTTTCTCATCTCATTTTCATGAAAAAGTTTTCCCATGTTACAATCTTAAATCTTGGGCTATTCTAGTGAGTCTCTTTATTTAACCACACAGGGTTGTCCTTATCCTTTTTAAGGGTTATCATATAAACTTATATGTTTAGATAGACATAATAATCACATTCATTCATTATCTTTTCCTTTTGGATTTTCCTCTTCTTCCCATCATTCCCTTTATTTATATTTTATCTCCTTTCGGTACTTTTTTAGTTAGAAGTATGAAACCCCCACATAAAACATTCATGTTGTAAATGGTTGTCAATATATTTTTAAATGCTTTAATTTTAATTTTTAAATAAAGGTATCTCTTGATGATAATATAAGAGGGATCTAGTCCCCACATTTTAAACTAGTATAAGGATTCTATCCCTGTACTATTGACTGAAAGTCCCCATTTTATCCCCCTGATAAAGTTTTTAGCCAACAAGATACACAATTTGTTGGGAACTTTTGGGGAATGCTATGAAAGAGGTTTGGAATAATATTAGACTTAAATTTATCCTATCACCATTAAAAATGGTAAAATAAAGGTTTTGAATTGGATTCTTGGTAATTTATTGAGAATTTTAGTTGGTGATAAGCCCAATCAATGGGATTTGATGTTGGCATGAGATGAGTTTACTTAAAATGAATAAGTGAACCTAAGTACATGTTTGAGTACATTTAAAATAGCATATGAGAGAATCCTTAAAGATGTATATGAGTTGAGGATTACCATTGATATTTTTATGATAAGTTTAAAAGGTGAAGACTATTCTCAATTTTTACATTATGTGTATAATGAGGTCAATAAGAAACTTGAAGAGAGTGCAAGAAAATATATGTAACATGTTCATATGTGAATAAATGAATTGAATTTTTAGTTTTGGCACTTGGTTATGTAATATTTACATAAGTAGAGGTTATTTAAAGATGAGTATAACAAACTTAAGTGGAATAAAATTGGACCTAGGAATATTTTGAGGAAGTTCTCTAGTGATGTTTATGAATTGGATTTGTAGAATGAACTAGGCATATTTTCTATATTTACCATATTTTTACCCTTACATTAAGGAATAAATGAGTGATAACATCAATTTATTCATAGATTACAAAGAGAAATTATTACTAGTATCTACAGAGGAGTTGATAGCCATTCTATACATTTTGATTAGCAACAAGGTAAAGAAACATAACTACTACAAGTAAATTATCAAGTGTAAGAATGACTAAGCTAAATATGAAACTTGGATGAACACATCCAAAGTTGAAAAACATGGTAAAAATATGGATGAGCTTACAATAGGTTCATGAGAAGGAAATCATGGACATTTTCACTACCTTGGGTTTTTCATGTAGGATCATCCAAGGTGAAGGGAAATATTGCATCAACCAAATATATGTTATCTTAGGTTTTCTTTTTCTTTTTTTTTGTGTGTTTTTGGCCTTGTTCTCTTAATCGTGTTAACCTCTATCAATGATGTTGTAAAAAATTTCCTTTTCACATACAAATTGCAATAATATTTTGCTAATTTCAATTAGTTTACATGGACTATTAATACATGGGTATTTTTTCTTAATGTTTTTTAAACTATGGTAATAATCATAGATTAAATTTTTTTAATGTCATAGTAAATGACATTTACAACATTTATACCAATTTTTAGATTATTTGGAGTTGACATAGAGGAATACCAAATGTTTCACTAGTAGAAGTTTTTTATACTTACGACAATGTTGTGGAAGTTATTGGATGTTAAAACATATTGGGAGAATATAAAATGATAATTATAACCTCTGCATAAAATTTTAAATCATTTTGAGTAACAACAAAGGCATAATAATAATTTCATTAGTAAGTTGTTTACTTACATATGGTAATTCTACGGATAAATTAGATCATGATTGTTTTTGGATTCATATAATATGACACCTACAATATCCATACCAAAATTTAGACCTTTTGAACTTACATAAAAAAACTTGCAGTTGTTTCTTTTAGGCATTGCCTGCGTCACTTGGTAGACGGTTCATGACCTTGTATAATATCTTAGATATGATTTAGGTCACCAAATTTTGAGTGGAAATTTACATTCTAGTCTTGAATATATGTGTAAAATTTAATCTAAAATGGATAAGTGATGCCAAATTTATGATATTTTTTAAAACTATCATTTAGATAGAAGATGTATTTATCTAGTCTACTATAAGGTCATGAACTTTTGGAATAATTTATCTAATATTTACATCATGAAATTTTTGAAGGTGCATTAAATGTATCTTTAAAGGTGTATTTAAAATTTTATCTCAATTGTATAAGTGCAGTCAAATTAATGATTTTCTTAGTGATTGTCATTCAATCAGAAACATACATCTATCTATGTTGATGTCTCAATACCTTGAAAAAGAGCTACAATGACAATTACGTTAGAAAATTTAGTGGGTTGAAATTAAATTAAATTTTATTTATATTTTTAAAATTTTAGATAATTTTTTATGAACAAAGTTAAAATAATTAAAGTTATAGTAACTACCATTGAACCTAGAATCATCATCTGTGTAGTGTGTGACACTTTGTAGGTTCCTCTTCACCTATAGTAAGATTTAGTTAATTTTTTAGTGGTGAATTGAAAAATACTATATAATATGTTGTGTAAATTTCATATAAATTTGATTAATGACATTGAATTTATTATGGTTTTTGTAACTATTGATCAACCTAAGATGTCACCTAATATTTTTTGATAGTTATGTGTTGATCTTTAAAACTAAAGGCCACATAAATATTAGACATTTTGAGAATGTAAATGAATTTTAAGAGTCACCCCATGAATTTTAGGATATTATATTAATAATCCAATATAGTTAGAGAAGTTATTTTATGAAATGGGTAAAGTTGTGTGAGCAGGCACAGAGTAGAGTAAAGTAAAATAGTGTATGTTTTTTTTTCACATTTTATCTTCAAGAATAAGCATGTGTGTAAGTGTATTTTTTTTAAAATTCCCAAAGATTTTAATTATTTAATTAATAATCATATAAATATTTAACATATTATTGTTGTATACATGTTTAGTCTAAACATATGTCTTTGTATGAGTGAATATCTAAGTGTCACATAATTAGGGGTTATTCTTAGGTGGATTATCTATATGTTCTTATATTACTATGTGACAAATATTAGTGAATCATAGAAAAATATTAAACATTATACAATCATATAGATGTGGAAGTAAGATCTATTTTAATATGTATTAAAACTCCATATCTACCATAGGCTTTGTCATTTTAGATAACATGGTCTCATATTATAATAAATAATCTGTAGTAGGCTCATTAGATTCTTTTTGGGTATGAGAAAGATAAGCATAAGAAATATTTTCACTTATGTTAATTGAGAAATATGAAATTAAAAAATATGCGTAAGGATTAAATGCATTAACTAAATAATATAGTGCATCATAAAACCATCTTAGACAATATTATTTTAGCCTCCTATTAATAACTTAGTTAAAAATCTATCATTTGATGCATAGTCCAAATATTTCATATGAAATGTTATCTACTATTTCTTCAAGTCTCCTTTCCCATCATAAAATTTAAACATAGGTGACACAAAAGAGGTGGTAAATGATAGTTTAAAATATTTTGAGCCAATGGAGTATATAATAAAATCTATGAGTCAAGTGTCTAATTAGGTTTTGGAGCACCTTATTCCAAATATTACACCACATTATGCATATCTAATACCTCATACATAAGGGATTTTACTTTGCAAATGTAATTTTTGCTAACCAAAGATGTTGTCACAAATGACTAAGTAGGAGTCAGAATATTGATCTATTGAAACCATTGGGTTTCACCCATAGTAGATGTTGATATAACAGTTGTATTTAAAGACATATAAGAAGGTAACGCAACCATAGTAGTATAAGTCTCACATTATTGAGCATAGATTGTAGTTTTAATTTGTAAAATATTACAATAATCTTGAGTTTTATTATTTTTTATCAAAAATTATTGATAACTTTTACTTTATTATGCTCCAATTGTTTATCATTTATAGGTAGAACTACATCTTGATCCTCATCTTGAGATTTAATATTGCCCTAATTATATTATTCAAGATATGAAGTATTGTCATGCACTTCTATATAATCAACTTGCTCAGTATGATATGGGGATCCTAATATACCCTTGTTCTTATCCATTTTTATATACCTTATCAAAATAAGTCTAAGTATGCTCATCTTGAGTACCATTTAATCCACTTCCTCAAAGTGAAATAAAAATAACTTTATTATATTGCATAAAATATAAAATGTAAATTTGAAAGATTGTTGTGAACAAAGAATTTATGAAATTTTAAAATCCTAATACAATAATTAGAAATTTAAAAAATAAGGAAATAAACCCTAGAAACATGAATGGTTAAGGTTTTGTAGTATTAAATAATAAACATGTTCACCAATATGTTTTAGCAAAATTGGATATTATGAGAGTATTATTCTAATTTAGATAAATAAAATATTAATTTAAAATGCATAAAATAAACAATTATCACATGTGATTGATTTGAAACATATTATTTTTATAAGCATCATAAAAGGGGAAGATACTAAGAAATATTTAATTTAGTCAGAAATCTAATCAACATGATTATAATAGTTAAATTTTAAATTACTATGGGACTGGTTAAGATTATTTTGAATTAGGAACATGGCTTCACTTTATCCTATGAGAAGGCCAAAATGGACACATAGTGGATCCAATTGGTTATAGAGCCAATTATGGAGGTAATCCTTTGTGGGGATGTGTCCAAAAAATAAATAATAATAAAGAAGTTTTCACACCACTTGTAATATTATTCAACAATAACATTGAGAATACTTACCTCTAGTAGAGATGGGTAAGCAGAGGGGTTACCTCATCATAAAATTTTGGAATAAACATTTGATCTCATTTGGGTGCCATTAGCTTTGTCTCCTACATCAAAATACATAGTAGAGTGTAGATAAACCATAAATATAGGGCCTACCCACCGAATGGGTGGTGCATTGAGATTAGTTAATGCATTACAGCCCTAAAAAATCTTGTGGGCCTAGAGATATGTCAAAAAAAGGTAAGAGACACAAGCAAGAAGACATACATCATGAAAAAACCCTAGTATAGGGATTTATCCCTTCTCCCTCTCACACATACATTACAAAGTCATTTTTGAAATCAAAGAAAGTGCTTTCTTTTCAATTGGAGGTATCTCTTCCTTTATCACATCACTTGAATCATGTTAGAGGAACCTAAGAATTGATTAAAAAAACATTTTTTAAAATGTTCAAAAATTTCCCAAACCCTCTGATGGGCATGCTACTCCAAATGGCTTTCTATGCATTTAACAACATGTTTTTTAAAATACAAAAGTGAATGATCTACATTTATCAATTTGTTTCTGAATTTTAAAGATGCACACAATGACTTCAAATCCTACATTAAATATGGACTCATTTTATATTGAACCTACTCCACATATTATATTGTGCATTTTATTCTTTCAAGCACAAGTACTCAATTGATTCTATTTTAAATATATTAAAGGTTTATACATCATTACATTGAAGCAATCGTATCATATCTTTTACCATGGTGGCATATTTAGTTTACAATGTTTTCTCAATTCTATTAGATGCCATTAATCTTTTATTACAATTGACAAATATAACTATAGAAGTTTTTTTCATAAAACACTAAAAAATGAAAAAAAAAAAATCATTTACTTGGTGATATTTACATGATAAATCTCTCATATATGTATGTTTATTTATTATAAAAATATTAAATTTTAAACCCACAAACCAGATAGACATAAAAACTAATAAATTTTAAATAACTCTATATTACTAAAAAAGATGTGAAAAACTATCTCAAACCCTATTTCAATTTTCAATATCATTTTAAAGAGTCAAAATAGTGTAATACCAATGGCCAATGAATCAAATCATAACAAAAGAATACTTTGGAGGTTTACATCTCTCACCATTATAAATTAAAAATTTGAAACATGAAGATATAATTTTATTGTAAAACTAATTACTAAAACAAATTATATGAGCACTAGATTTTAAAAATAACGAGATAATATATTTTTAACACATTTAAGATGATAAATAAATTCAATCTTAACCCACCTAATAATTCTTGCATGCCTAACTATCTTCTCTATGCACAACAACCTATCAAAAAAATAAACAAATTTGTTATTCCACAATAATATAAATAAATATTTCATTGTGTGAAAATGAAAAAAATACAATTTCCATACCAACCTTACCACACAAAAAAAAACAAAAAATAAAGGATTTGAAGATTTATGACTTTCAAAATTACAAATTAAACCATTCCATCAATAGAACAAAGACAACTATCTACATATATTTTCTATCACTCACACACACATACACAATTCTTACTTAAATTTGAAGAAGAGCAATAAACATCAAAAATCCTATTAAATATTTAAAAATGGTTTTTAGATAGCTTTTAATGCCTTTACACCATGATAATAGATATAATTATAAAAATATATTTTCTATTGTAAATCTTAATAAAAAAATCCCTAATAATGTTTACATGCACATAATTTCATCTATGCACTTCAAGTTATCAAAAATACCCAAGTGTCAATCTATAATGTCATCTTAAATATCTATAAATATATATTACCAATAACAAACAAACCAAATCATAACCAAAAATCATTTAAAATTTTATAAATCTCACCATTACAAACTGACACTTTTTTCTATGAGGATAGAGACAACTATACATAAATACATTCCACAAAAAACCCCTTTATTGTCCAACCGAAGAAGCAAACTAGATGTTTTTATATGTTAACAAAATATCAATAATTAAATTTATTCACCAGTCAACCTTATGTATCTACCACTTAGTCTATACCCAAGTGAAAAAAATGTCAAACAAATTTTCAATCTCCACTCTCATCCTAATATAATTAAAAGTCATTTTATGGTTTGTGGATGTCAACTTTATAAATAGATCCTTTTAGCCACACTGATAAAAACAACTATACACAAACATTTTACATCACAAACCTTATTAAAAAATAGCCTAACAATGACTACATGCCCAAAGTCTAGTCTATACACATTGACCAATAAAACTAGATGATGTTTCTAACCAAGTAAGGCATAAAAAATTATTTAAAACCTTTTTTCAATTTACACTTGTATCTTAAAGAATTAAAAAAATTGTATTGACAATGGCAAATCCATCAAAGCAAAACTATAATCTATTTTAGCCTTTTTGTCACAATGACAGTGACAACTATACATATATTTTTCACCATAAAACTTATAATAAAAAATGACATTACAATGACTATATTACCAAACATTAGTGTATGCATGTTGAGCTATCAAAATTATATGATGTTTGAAATCTGCTAACAAAATCTTCTTTGCAATGTCCATTATCATCTTAAAGAATAAATAATAATTTTTATCAATGACCAACAAACTAAATCATACCCAAATATCATTCAAAATTTATGAGTCTCACCTTTGTAAACCAATGCAAAGAACTATCCACATACACTTTCCACCAAAAACCTTTTTTCATTTTTTTGGTATCAATGTTAGCAATACAATATACACATACAAATCTTTCTCACTACATCCACACAAAGAAACTAATTTGAAATTAACCCTCATTGTAATGGTTGCATGCCCATTCCCTTGTCCATGTGCATAGAGTTATTAAAAAATAACCATTAGATATTACATTGAATAAGGAAAACAAATGTTTTGTTGTGTATTTGAGCTAACAAAACTACACAATGTTTTAAATCCATAATGGTGTGAAAACATAGTCTAAAATTTCTTTCCAACCTCCACTATCATTATTCAAAACTAAAAATAAGGCATTAAACAAATGACGAACATAGTAAATCATATCCCGAAATTTTTTAGCCCTTCTAATACAATGACAAAAACAATTATACAAATATATTTTTTTCATAAAATATTATAAAAAAATTGAGCTGACAATAAATAAATGACAGAACTCTAGCCTATATCTATTGAGCTATCAAATATACATGAAATTCAAATCCCATTATCAAGAATTCTTTTATCTTATATAATAAATTAAAAAAAATACATTACCAATGATAAAAAAATCAAATCATAGCTATAAATCATTTCCATGTTTATGGCTTTCATCTTTACAAATCTTATTGTAAACGAAAAAAAATCATATTAATGTCATTAGAAAAATCTACACATGTAAAATATTCTGGGTTCACTCATATATACAACTAAATTCAATCTCAACCCATCTTATAATGGTTGCACTTCCAATCACTAGTTTATTTACCTAGATGTATTTATACTACAAAGATACAAAACATCATGGACAAATATATTTCACTGCACATTTTATTGCAAAGGAAAAATAATATCAAAATTAATAATAAAATTTAAATATACAAAATATTATTGTTACATTTATATACAAAAATAAATTCAAGCATAACCCACCCCATATCCAATCTTTAACTTCACATGCAGGTCGTCAATAAATTATAAAACTTAGGGCTAATTTAGATAGGTGAACGCATATCGTCTGAAATATGTAGACGTGAACATTTTCGTCAAAATAACTAATATTTCGATTTATCGCAGACGCTATTGAGAATTCTTCTTACATGAATTTCACTAGCGTGTAGAAATAGAAAAAAATATTAAAGACGCTTGAGATGATCAATAATGAATGCTGGGATTTGGTTGGCAGTATTTCTATTAATCTTCTCGTCTGTTATGCTAGACAGATTATATTTTATTTTTTCTTAAAGCTTAAACTATAGAAACAAATGAACGACAATAACAGGTGACAAGTCCTGAATCTTCTTGGATTAATATGTAAGGTTCCAGTGTAGAACGTGTAGACTGAAAAAAAGCTGATAGTACCGAAAAATAATATCGCAGAGCTATTCTCCACCACATTCCGAAACTAGGCCAGCTAACGTTTGCAAAGCGTGTCAGCTATCCGTATTTGTTGGAGTTTGCAAGCACCGTTGATGTTCGCCATTATATTATCCCAGCTTCGAACGTTATACAATGGCAATGAACGCCACAGAAAATATAAGGAAGCAATTAATAATTGAAGATTCCATTTCTTATAAGAAGTGTCAGTATCTCGAATAATATTCTTCTCCTATGTTAGGACGATTAATTTTTAAAAAATTAAAAACTATAAAAAACAAATGAAAGCCAACAACTTGTGATAAGTCTTGGTTATTTTTTGGATTAATATGTTATGATTCCAGTGTAGAACGTGAAGCCGTGAAAAAAGCTTACAGTACAGGAAAATAATGTGGTGCAGCTTCTCTCCTCAACCGCATAGAGACATGTTGCGTTTCGCGAGCATGTCAGCAATATTTCTCAAGATATGCCCGCCGGAACGGTGGATCGTTAATCCGTTGATTTTGGATTATGTAAGTGTCGTTGATGTTCGTCATTATTTTGTCCCAGGTTCGAACTTTATTCACTTGTAATGAAGACCGCAGAAAATATGAACTTGCAATTCATAATCGACGACTCCAATTGTTATAAGAAGCGCCCCTGCTGTCCTCGTTTCACATATAGAGTTTAATATTTGTGTGGAGTGAAGATGAAGATGAGGGGAATTCACTTGTTCTGTCTGGTCCTACTATTTTGCATTCTCTCTGAGGTCGAGAATGTGGGGGCACTCCCTAAACTTTTTGTGGGCATTTCAGTTGGAGTCAAAGTGTCCCCTACTCCTAACAGTGGTGCTACGACAGTTGATTCTTCAGGAACCCAAGCTGTAAGAAAGGATGATAACATTGTCCAAGATCAACACAAATTCGAGCCCTAGGTGTTGCTTACCTTCTATTTCCAATTTCTATATTCCATTAAGCTAGTAGAATCTCGGTGTAACTTACCTCGTATGTTCCGACTGTAGTAGTTTGTGTAAATCCAAATGGTTTGATGATAAATTTTGATCAATAAATAGAGGTTTATGTCTGAATCTCGGCTCTTAGCAGTTAAACTTATAAAAAGTTTTAACAAAAAAAAAAATCAATACTTTTTAATTTAGAACAATGGGTAATGAAAAAACATATAATATATAATATAATTTATAACAAATGGAAGTTGTTCTTATTTAATATAATAAAGAATCCAAATCCAATCTTGGTAAATATAATCTAATTTATTATTTTCAGTAATAATATTAATGATTTATATTTACACGTTTATTAGTAAAATAAATAATAAAATAATTATTTACAATATTTAACTTACAAACTTATTTTTAGTCAATACATAATTGCATTTGACTGATTTTTAATAATAGAGATGAACAAATGGGAAGAAGAACTACCATCAAAATAAAGAATTATATAACTCGAAGTAGCCTGCAACATCTTGGAAGGAATTAATTTCTTTACGTTTGTATGGCATAGGAGACAATGAATAGCGAAGATAGAGGCTGTGTGGATGCAATTCTTTCGATTCTCTGTTAATTTTTATTATTTTTAAATTTTGAAAACAATAGGAATTAGAATGTTTAAATGTAGAAGATTTACATATTATTAAGGTTGTGGCACAATTAAGGATAGGGGTCAAGAGAAAATTTTGTCTTTGTTGTATGAGCATAACTAACGAAATGCAGTTTTAGTTCTTCAAGACATATATTTCCTTTTCAGTTTTAGTAATTAAAATTTTGACCATGACAAATAATTAAAACAATCATTTATAATTTCAGCGATCTCATACAGTTTTCAAATAATTAATAAATATTTATATTAATTTCTTGAATAAAAGGAGATTTTCGCTTTGTCTAAAATAGTCTTTAATGCACTCAAAATTGTTTAATCCATTGTGCATGACTACATCTGTCAAGAAATTTTTTAAGAATCTTAAGAATGTATTGTAATCCATAATCATCTTCGAAGTCTAATTTCTTGAATTCTTGGACCCTGTTCAGACATTACAATATTTTTTAAAATTTATTTTCTTTAAATTCCGAAAATGAATATTTCATGTTTTTTAAATCTTATATCAAATATGAAATCTATTTTTCATGAATCTTCCATACGAAAAAGTCAATAAATTTTTTACTTAAAAACGCACGTCTAAATTTATAAATTGAAAATGAAATCCTATTCTCCATGCCACGAACATTCTCGGGACATCTTCCGTTTTCTTCAAAGCACCTCCAAATCGTGCAATATTTACCACCCCTAAAATAATTCCTAATACTTGATATTTATCCCCTATTCCATCTAAAAATATTCGTAGTGTATTTGATGTTCTTGTGTGGATTGCATTTATAACATTTCATCATCATTGTCGCTTCCCATGCCGTCCTATGGAAGGTTTCGCTTTAAAAATAATAAAAATCTTTCGACCCGAAAACAGTTTTGTAAGCAAAGAAAATGACATTTTTCAAGTGGAGGTCTATGTGTAACTCTACTGCATCACTAAAGTTACGTTATTAGAACGTAAGAAACCATACATAACATTTCCAATTGTTCCAAAATAGTTCCAAACCTTCTGGTCAGCATGCTGCTCCAAATGGCTTAGAATGGACAAAAGCGGCCGTTTTGTATTTAGCAATGTGTATTATTAGCTTGAACTTCCTCCACATATTGCATTGTGCAAATGTATTGTTGCAAACGCAAAAGCGGCTCTATTGTGCACACCGTGAAGTGAATTTTAAGGTTTTATAATCCATAATATATATATATATATAAAATCTAGATTGACTGTATGTTAGTTTTTTATACCAAGCTATGGTATGTTCGTTTTTTATGCCATGTTATAAATATCCGTATGCTATATAGACCACAAGAAAGAAAAATATAACGATACCCTCTAATTGATTCATTGAGGACTACCTCGTTAAGGTGATTTTCATGAAAATGCAGTGACTATTTCTGTAAGTGCCAATGCTTTCATACCTTTTATGGAAAAGTGAGTTTACATCAAAGTGCAATGTATATATCAATAAATAGAAATTGCAATTGATATCAATTTAAATAAATTAAAAATATATTAAAAAAAAATTAAATTGTAATGAAGAATGTATTATAATAATTAAAATATAGAAATCTATTGTTCCATAACTAATAATGAGTTATCATAATATATTTATAGTCGGAAGGTAAAAATAATTAGAAATAGATTTAAGTAGAAAGACAACAAAACATACAAAATGTTTGGAAAATTGAGATTTTTTTAATGTTTGAAACGAACAATATTGATACATCTTATATTCTATCAATACCACAGTACCATGTTACTATAAACATTTTAGGTATATCTAAATAAAAATCTTGAATCTAAAATTTGATTCATCAGTGTTTTAACACTTTCTTTTTTTTGTAATTTATATTGGCTCACTTAAAAAAAAATTATTTTTTCATTGAAGCCAAAATCAATCTTCAACACAGTGCACAGGGATATGAAAATGGATTTTAGAGCTTTTTTTTACTAGATAGTATTTTTTAAAAATATTTTGAAAGTAGTATACAAGTATAATACATTTTAAAAAATAGTTATGACAATGCAAGTGTCCCAACCCTTATTCATCAATAAATAAAATTTAGTAGTAAATTTTTTATTTCATTATATTAAATGATTGATTTATTCTATTTTAATATAATTTTGTTATTGAAAAAATAAATCTTTTTTTTTAAATTATTTTCAAAAAATATTATAAATTTTATTACTAAAAATTAATGATATACTCATATAAATATATATTTATTTAATTTAAATTAAGACCATATTAATGAGAAAATTAAATATTGGACAATCAAAAAATAAATAAATAAACATAAACATCATAAAAGTATAAAGCAAAGTAAAAGGATCCATAAAACAACATGACCATACTACTTTCTTAGACTAACTAGGACATAGGATATATTTATTTTTAGCTAGGACCTTTTTATAATCTTAAATAAGAATTAAGAATTTTTTTAAAAATAAGAAAAGAGAAAGAAAAAGCAATAAAAAGGACAATAAGAATGAAATAACAATAAGAAGAAGTTAAAAAGGACATCGACACATATTGAAGAATGAAAAGTTTAAAACTTAAAAACATAAATTCAAAAATTTTAAAACGTGAATAAGAATTAAAGAGAAAAAATTAAAAAGGTGAATAAGAATTAAAGAGAATATGTAATACTTGCATAGTACATAAATAAATTAACAATTATTAAAAATATAAGTATTTATATAGTTTTAAACTTTTACGTATGTTTATAAATATAAAATTATAATTGATAATATAAATATATATTGTTGTGATTATTTTATCACTTATTGAGATATACCACAATTAATATATGAATAACAGTGAAATGATATTTAAAATAATAGAGATATATTGATCTTCGTGGTGGAAGGTTGGGATGAATATGAATTGACATTGTTCATTCATATATATTCTAAATAAATATGTATTTATATAATTCTATAATTAAAAAATCATAGGAATAAATGAAATAAAATATGAATAAGAATGAACATATATAATTATATTGATGACTTTGAAATTATCTTTATTAATCCATATATTTGTCTATATTATAATTAAATATATGTATCTTGTGAAGAGATCAGTGAAATATATTTTGCACCACACTGTCATTGCTTCCATGTGTAAGAAAGGAAATATACATTATATACCATCATATTATTTATTTTATGTATATAACAAAACGTATTCCAAATTTTAAAAATTAAAAAAATGTATTACAATGTAGAACAAAGGAACAAAAACTTACAAAAAGTATTAATTAAAAATATTACATCTAACCAGTTTTCATTTCATAAAACTACCCATTTAGATCTGCAGCAATTAAAATGCTGTTGGAAAATAAACAAAATAAAAATTCAGGAAGGAAAAGGAAGGAAAAGGGAGGGAGGGGATTAATATATCTAGTTAAGATATGAAACATTCGAAATGAAATATTATCTGAAGAATCATCGAAAATAAATAAAATAATAAAAACATAATATCGTTAGAAAATAAAATATATATAAAATTAAGGAAGGAAATAACGAACGAATGAATGAAGTTTAGAGATTAATATATCTATAAAATCATGAAAAGAAGGGAGGGAGGGAGAGAAGTAGGTCACAGATTAATAACTTTCTTTAAGATATAGAATATTCGAGATGAAATATTACCTGTCATATGTAAATAAGTAAAGCAATAGAAACATGATTAGTTATGGATATGTTTTGTTTAGAAAATTATATATGTAAAGTATAAAATTGAAATTATATGGTCCATAAAAAATAATTGTATGATATTTTATTATTTTCTAAAAGTAAATTTCACTTTCTAATCAAGAAAATAAATTATATAATTGATTTTATTTTTTAAATATTTCTTTAAAAAAATGATCACCAATTTAATACAACATTAATGTTTTTAAATTTAAAAACATATTAAAAATTTATAATTATTTTTTGAATCTTATCATATTAGTCCATTTAAAATAAAATAATTTTTTGAATTTAATTTAAAAAAAAGCAATAATAATAATAATAATAATAATAATAATAATAATAATAATAATAATAATAATAATAATTATTATTATTATTATTATTATTATTATTATTATTATTATTATACAAATAAAAAATAGTTTCACTACCTGACACTAACAATACAAGTACACGACTAAACATTTATGTTAATAAATATATTTAGAATAGGAAATGAACTTTAAAACCATAAAAAAAACTATTAATAAAAGTATAAACTTTAGATAATAAGGGTTTTATAGTGTCTAGAGAGGTTTACATTCTCGAGGATGGTTAATAGAAATAAGAGATTTAAACTCTGAACTTTTGTAAAAAAAATTGATGATTAAAGGTAGGGCATCATCTTATAGTATAATTTGATCTAATTCTTCTTTTTTCTTATAAACCAATGTTAAACATGGGTTCATTTGCTTAGCAAGGATTCGATAAAGGACTTATATAGGTTTTTGTCTCTTTATTCCCTAAAAACATCATCTAGGTCTGGTTCTCAAATAGTGTACTTCCTCAATCATGGATGCACCAATATGATTTGGAATTCATGGATAAATCATGCAGAATAATTAGGTGAATATTGTGATTTATGACTAAATTCACATCTTATTACATATAATCAATTCAATTGTAGTTTACATATGGAAGTGGTGAAAAATGAAGTGTCTACACACACACACACACACAAAGAAAAAAATGACTAAAATAAACATTGTAATGTAGAAATAAATCACAAGAAGTAGCTCGTAGCCAACTCTAAATCGCCTTAACCAAGCCATTCTTTCAATTTTCAATGTGTCAAAAGCTAGATAACAAGTTGCATTAATTAGAGTAAAATGTCACACACACACACACACACACACACACACACACACACACACACACACACACACACACACACACACACACACACACACACACACACACACACACACACACGTGCGCACATGCACACGTGCACACGCGG
>JARHVA010005711.1:332500-340000 GCA_037957365.1 Torreya grandis
TTGCAAACCACAAGGGAACTAATCAAGCCCTCTCCACATTTGAAACCCCCTACAATAAAAATAGTAGCTAGCATGCATCCATGAGGTGCCAAGATCTTTGGTGTATCTGGAAGGAAACCAAATAATCAATTATATCTTGATGTCATAATAATAATATACATTCTTAACTATTCTAAAAAATTACAAATTGACTAATTCATTAGCTTATTTTATATAGTTTTCTTTTTTTCCCCATTTTTTCCTATACAATCAACCTATTTAATATTAAACTGGTATTGTCATATTATTTATATACTATATCAGCCTTATGTTACATAGTTGACCCAGTCTTAAAGACACTATTATCCTATTTGATACTAAATCAACCATTTATCAACTCTCACATACACTATCGGCCCTCTGGTACAGAGTCAACCTCCTTTGCAAACTATATGAGTCACATAGTGCAAATTAAATTTTATAGAGGGTAATATTTAATGCATATTCATTATTTATAATTAGATACACCCATTACTATGTAGTTGACCATCTCTAGTGATTCTATATCAGTCTATTGATTCATAGTCAACTGCTCGTTTTTCCTCACCTTGTAATTTGAGTTGAAATAGTCAAATTTGTTCTTCATTTGTGGAAATTTTTTGACTAATGAATTAGGAAGATATTGGTCTAACCTTTTTTTGTGTAGTTCTCCATTCTACCCCTAGTTTACCTAATAATTTCCTAGGTTTTGTTTTAGTATTTAGATTTTGACTAGAATCTAATTTTATATATTTAGCTTAATTTCAATTAAAATTTCTCAAAAATTTGAAATTAATGCTTCCAATACATTATATTCACTCATTTTGGATGCTATTCATCCTCCATGTTGTAGTTGTTGTCTCCTTAGAATGGTCACTCTATAGGCTCAAATTGGGTCTCTTAGAGTAATATTTTCTTAGAATAGAAAAATAACAAATGAATTTATTTTCACCCTATTTATATTTACTATTCATAATTATTTACCTATTAAATTTTTACAATTAGATTAAAATTTTAAACCATAATATTATTTATTCTAGCTCTTTTTCTAAACTATAAAATATTATGGAATCTTTACATTATAGAGAATCTTTTCACATATTACATGTATATTTATTTGCAAAAAAATGATTTTTCACTAATTCTGACATGTTCACCTATTTTTCCTTATGTTGAACACAAGCACATTTCTTTTACTTTATTCATTTTTTACAACAATAAGGTTAGTAAAGGTACGTAGTTTTCAATTTTTTCATCTCATTTGTCTTATTTGATTCAGAATGTAATTTATTTAGTTTAAATGTTATTTGTTACTATGTTCTTTTCCTGAAGCACCATCCCATGTTGCACATATGTGATGCATGATGAGCTTTGAGTGGGGAATATGTATACACATAATATTTTCAATATTTATCAATAAATAATGATTTATCTCTTTAAGGAACCCATGAAGTCTTAATCTCTCTAAGTGCATGCTTTAAAGGGTGCACTTTAAAAGAGGTGGGTAGAATCTACACAACCATCTCCTATAGACTTCCCTAATACTTACCTCCTCTTTTACACAATCCTTCAAGTAATTCATAGCCTTATTCAACCCCTACCTAATCTAAATAATATATTTGATGTTTATCAAATAATATTGGCCTAGCTTGAACCTATATTCAAATTTTATTTTTGCATTACAAGACTCTATCAGCCTTGGTTGACCTACTTCAGGATCTAAATAATTTTTATGAACTAACGATACATGGTCGGTTGGGCCAACCCCATAGGTGAAAATTTAAAAAAGGATTAGGGATAGATTCAAATATATATACACACACATACATCTACACCATTTATTATGAAGAGAAGAATAAGAACATCATATTTTAGATCTGCTTATCCACCATTCTACTTGATATCATTGCTTAGGGTTTTAAAACTACACTTGGGCATATGAATCTTATCTTATCGAAAAATATTTTAGATGCATAGAGAAGTTGTACTTTTAGAGTTGACTTATCCTTGTTATCTTTAAGTACCATAATAATCTATTATGAATCACCTTGGCTAAGGGAGAGATTGGTGATCGATGAGTTCATCTTCAAAGGTACATATTCCTAACTTTGTTCCTCATTTGTTAAAGTAGATAGATTTACATTTGTGATTCTCTCCCATCCTATAGGATTTATTATACATTGTCTTAAGTATAAATCCTTTATGCATGTTTATTTTTTATGTTTACTACCCCCAGTTCATGCCACAATATTTGGTGAGCACTAGATTAAATTTTAATTTACTTTGAATCTACTTAGTAAATATAGAAAACATAAGACCTAGCTAGGGTTATCACATGGCGTTTATTTAATAGAGTATTTGTAACCCTCTCTAGTGATTTCATTGTGGTAAGGGACCCCTTGGTTATATGTAGTGGATCCATATTGTTCACGACCACAATTATTTTAATGTGTCAAAAAGTTAATCTGTAAGTATGCTTTATCTTTTATGATCTAGGATTGATTTGTATATTATGTGAATTTTCCCTTATATACATAATCCTTATCATAATGTTATATTTTCCTTGTCATATATGATCACATTTATTAAATAGATATAATGTTTATTATAAATTCATTCATATACTATTGCATGAGGTCACTATATTTTATAAAGCCTTAAATCTAATAATGATAGAAAAATAAAAATGATATGAGTAAAATCATTGCAAATAATATCTTTCATGACTATATTTAATAAATTCATCTTATATTTTACTATCTTATTATTATTAATAATTCCAAGCTTTAAATAAAAATCTAGTATTGAGAATTTTAAACTTTTAATTTCTTGACTATTGTAAATGTTGGATACATCCCATCTTTACTTAAATGTTAATATGGTGATTAAATTGCATTAAATTTTATTTAATAATTTATCTCTCAAGTATACAATGTTCTTTTCAACCCAATCAACTGCTAGTAATTATAGAGACCTGAATCTAGTGTTGTATATTAGAAAACATCAATTTTGACATAATTTTACCCACATGACTCATGTGTACATAATTTATTCCTATTCAGACTTTTACCTATCCATTTATATATATATTAACCTATCTATCACAATTTTTTGTCATTCAAATTTATTGTCTCACTAATATCACTCTATGGTATAAAGTAGACTATTGCCATAATCTAGATTCTTGATTTTACATTTCAAGATAGTGTTGGGAATAGTAAGATGTTGACAATTTCCATACATTCTACCTTTATTGAAAGTGTCCCATGATTTTCAATGGATGTTTTATAAATTTAAAAATATCCCTTGGGTCAACCTAATCATGTATTCTATGTCTATTTTGTGTGGAATACGAAAGAGTAATATATAAATTAAAATAAATCATATGGTCTTGTAAATTAAATCAAGAACCACATAGACATTTAGATATATATTTTGACACCCTTGAGACATTATCCAAAAGCATTAAAATATAAAAAACCCTCAAAGGACCAATCCGAAATCCATGTCTGAAGACAAACACAATGTGAAAGTTGTATGTTTTCAAGTGTCTAAATATAAATAATTAAATTGTATTATATTTGATCACTATTAAGAACACACACATTTATATGAGAGAATTGCATGTGGTTTGATCCCTATTTACATAGTTTAAATGTAAGTAATGCTTAGGGTGGTTTAAAAATATTTTATGCCACTTATTTAAGGTCAAACTTGTGATGAATGTGGATCTAGAATTTAAATTCAAAGGAAGAAAAAACAAGAATTTATGCAAAATATTGAGGTTAAAAAGAACATAGGAATAATATAGATAGATATTAAAGTGATCTATGGTATAATATACTAACATAATAAACTTATATAAAGTTGAAATACAATTGGAGTTACTAATATTCATAGGTTTTTGGGATTTGTTAGAAACATATAATCATGTTTTAAGAGTCTATTTCCTAATATTAGTTGTCACATAATCATTCAATTAGAATATTCATAGGTGTTGTATCAAAAATTTATATTAATAGAGTATTGATATAACTAATAAAAATAATTGAGTAATTCAGAATGCATAAAATATATAATTATCACACATTGAGGATTTGAAACTCTATATTTTTAGAAATGTGTTAAAATGTGAAGTACTAAGAAGTATATGACTTAGTTAGAACTTGGGTCCATGTGAATACAATAGTGACTATGGGACTATGTAAGTTTGTCATGAATTAGGAACATGGCTAAACTTTATCCTGTAAAAGGTCATGATGTTTATCCTAGGCTGGATTGTGTTATTATTTGTAGGGTACACTAACATCCTTTATTTTTTTATCTCTTTCTAAAAATTTTTTTAGATTCACCTTCACATGTATATCTTGTGTGTATATTTAGATTCTTTTGATTTATTTCAGGAGTTATCATGTGCTTTACTCTTCACTTAAAACTTAATCTCAATGAAAAAAGGTGAAAGAATACACTACAATTGGAGAATAGGTTTATGGGTTAGGGTTGTACTTGACCTCAACACTGCATGTGTTTATCTCTACTTACATACCAATACTTTTTAAGATGGATCAAACCATATAATTTTTCCATGCTAGCATTTTATGTTTGAAATATTGGTGAAATGTTATATGTTGGTACAATTTTGCTGTACTTATGTAATTGAATAATGACTTATGACCTTATTATTATATTCATACCTATCTTGGGGCTATTTAAAATATATGGACTCAAAATAGGTAAAAATTTATGATTTCCTCTCAATTTATAGTTAGATAATTATGAAATTTATGATAGTGGTAGCCTCTTTCCATCAAGTGAAAAAAGGGTTAGAAAATGTGCTCATTTAATGGTATTTTTAGGGTTTCCTTGAATGTGACTAGTGAAATGTATGGAAGGATTCATCATGATGAATATGAATTTTGGAAATTATTTATTAATTGGCAAGATGATGAAATTGATATATTTAGACATGACTGAGTGGTGGGATTATCCTAAAGGAGTGATTTCATCTCAAGAATAGGGAATGTTAAATTGGAAATATGTTAGTCCAATACTTGTAATAAGAATAGGAATATTATTTAGAATATTTTTCTAAGTATAGAGGGTCATTAGTATATAATTAGAGGAATGGTGATTTAGAACCATGAAATTGAGAGTAGGTTAAGTGTGTATAATGGATATTCAAAAGTGTATTATTTTAGCACTGAATTTTTATTTTAATGACTACATTTGTCCCCTCTTTTATTATATTAATGTAGGAAAGTGGAGTTATTAGAGTAAAAGGAAGAGAATAATAAGTAATCTTGCATGCAAATAATGGTTTTGAATGTCTATCACATGATGAACTATGTTTCATGCAATCTTAAAATGAAACATGTGTAAATCAAACCTTAATTATAATAAAGATCTAAAAATAAATACAAGAAACATATAGATCAAATTTCAATGAATGATTTCACCTTTTCATGAATTCAAACAATTGTGTTTTCTAGTGCAAAACTAGTGACTATAGAGAGTGAAAACTTTTGAGATTTTCCTTCTTGAAACACTTGGATTGGACTGTGAGTGCCTCAATCATCTTTGGTAATATAATTTGTGATTAAATATTCAAGATGTACTTTAGTTAATTATCACACAATTCAAGGTAGTATATTATATTTTAATCCTTGTATGAATTCAAATAAATCATTCTCATGCAAAATTGGTGCAAAAATTTGAATCAACCATTACAAATGGAATAGGATTCATTATGGTGCAAAATAAGTAAAAATTTAACATGAAATGATTATAATATTTAAACATTGAGAATGACATTATTTTCCATTACACCTATGTAAATAGGTGAAAAATTGAGTATGAAAATGATCATGTGCCATTCACATGCCCCCAATCCTATATTTTAGTATATTAGTTATGATAGCTATGTAAAAACCTATGTAACATTTTTTAACATATGTCATACATGATTCCCCCAATATAATAAAAGTATGTATTAATCCTATGTATATATTTGTAATTTTTTTGGGTTAATAAGTAAAAACTATTTTGTAGAGTGAGTATGATTCTAAATTTTTTTATAAAGACCTTTTTTAAATTCTTGGGATGAAAGTACACTAGTTTTTATAAAAATGACCTATGCTATTATCCAAAAGGTGTGGTGTTGTATAAACAAACATTCTGGGAAAAAAATATGGATTGTGGTCAACTGATCAAGTATTTGTTTTATATCTATGTAGTGGATTGTTTCACCTTAGTTTGTAAGATAAGCCACTATGTATTCCCCCTATTTTGAGGTGATTTATGAATCCTAAACAATAACTTAACTCAAAATATAAAGGTTATGAAATTTTTTTTACAAAAAGATTTAAATCTAGATGAATAATGATAATGTTAGATATCATTACATCATATTGATAATCTGAGCAAACTAGTAATGTATGATACAATAAGAACCAATCATACATAGTGTCATATCTAGATAGATGTTAAAAATTATACATGTATTAGATAATGATCATATACTGAGTACATAAAACTGATATAGACCTACTTGGATAAAATTTATTATATTGATCATGACATTTTCAAATTCTAGAGAAGCATGTTATTTTTCATGGAATCACAAACCAAGCTAAGAAAAGTCATGACCATGACACATAAACAAAGATTACATGAAAAAGAACACAAGATACAAACGAAGGCTAAGGAACCACAAACAAAATACATGTTCAAATGTGACTCACACACATAAAACACATAATAAAAATTATATCTTCAAACAATGATATATTCAAATCTAAAAAATCTATAGAAATAAATACATAGAAGACATGAAGAAAACAAGAAAATAAGAAAACATGATAAACATGAATGAATAATTGAAATTTATTTACATAAGCCACTTTTAACATTTGTATATTAAGTAATATGGGTATTCAGAGAGAAAAAATTTAAAGGTATATGACTAAATATGAAAAGATCTGCATAATGTGTTCTACTATAATATAAACAAAAAGGATATTCATAGACAAATTCACTAACCCATGTTCACTAAGACAAGTCTGCTAAATAGGACAAGAGCGCAATGCATTACTATTTACATTAGTGTTATTTTGCCTATGTTTTATGGGTTTGAGATAGTGTCACCACATAAAATTTCATCTTAACAGGAAAACTTATATGTTCTATAAATATATGAAGTACATTTGGGAAGCATATTATACATAAAATTATAGATGAATAATTACTATAGACACTGAAGAAAAAATCAATAGATGTATTGAATTACACAGATCATGCATGGGTCTTGATTTTAAGAATAATTTTTTGAAATATATATTATATATTTTTTAAAAAATTTAATAAAAAATTCATCATACTAATAAAATAATCTTGAAAGATCCTTAAAATAAATAAGTTTGGTATCTAACATAAGAAGGATGACCTATCGTGAATGTAAAGTATCATTCCATTATGAAGTATTAG
>JARHVA010005711.1:345000-370000 GCA_037957365.1 Torreya grandis
GCCATAATACTTGACTTAAACCTTAAGACATATAAAATAGATAAATACCATACTCATAGGTCAACCATATCATCCACAAGTCACACTTAAGCACTTACACCTTTCAATTAGGCCTTAGTATCCATTATAGGTTTCATGAAGACCTATTACCTCATCATCACTTCATCTAAAATTTTAAAAACATAAGATAAATTTAAAATATGTATGTATACTCCATACCACCTATAAGGCATCTTCAAATGATTACTCCCACCAAAACACTCTCCATCTAAATTACAAGTTTTTTAAACAATATTTTGTACAGAGTAACACTATGAATGAAAAAATAGTTAACTTTAAATCCTTATAACTTTGATTTTACAAACATTAAGACCTTATAAATAGATTATCTCAATGAACCTCGATGTCATCTATAAATTTTATTTTTACTACATAAATAAATTCATGTTGGATCAAAATATATAGAGTAAAAACTGTAAACAAGTTTTCCCTCATTAAGTTTAATATTCAAATTCCAACAATCACTAATGAAATGTTAAACATCAGACACTTTGACCTCATCTCATGCTCCCTTGAAAATTTAAAAAAATACAAACCATTAATCTCATTAGATTATCTTGGTTCTTATATTATAATTATTATCATTGTTCTTAGATCTTCACCTCTGTGATTATTTCACTTTGCATCCCTACATGCCTTCTGCGCACATTGACTAGTTGACTCCAATGAACTTATGCCACTTGGAAGCCTCATGCATGTTTTAAGAATCATTTGACATATTGATTAAATAAACATAATTATATCACTACTGATAATATCACACACTTTTTTGGATCATTATTTGGTCAAATTAAACACTCCCCATAGATCTTCAATGTCGTAAAATTAGCTAACTATGGGAACTTAGTAAATTTTATCTGAGAAGCCAAATTTTCACCTAAATAAATTTTTCTATGATTCATTCCCAAACCTAAAATTTGAACCATAATTTCACCTTTGATATTGGGATCCATCCATGAATCAAACTAATCATGAAGCCTTCACACATGTGAAATATGACATCTTCAATATGCTCACTTAGCTTTATCTGTCAAGATGACTACTTAAACTTAGACATTTTTGTGACTATTTTAATGAATTATGTTCACTTTAATAATAATTAGAATAACTCATAACATCCCATATGGTATGTTAAACATGTCCATGTCAATAATATCATCCATTAATTGTCTCACTAAGTCAAACACTCTCCAAACCATCAATTTGATCACTTTTTCATTAATGCACTATGAACCATGCTCTCTTTGACATCAATGACAACCAAACATCAATGAACATGTTCAAAAATATCCACCTTTATCATTTATGGTAATTAACCCTTATATTGACTTCATTTGAATAATGACTTCATTTTAACTCATTTATTCTGATCTTTCTCCCCCTTTGACACTAATGACAAAGGGTCTCTTCCTCAACATGCCAAAAAACATTCCTTAACATCACGTATGTATTGAAATACTATCTATGATTCTCAATATACTTCAAAAATTTCATTAAAATGAATTAGCTGCTCCTCCTTTGAGATGCATCAACCTGATCTTAGACTTATCTAATCCTTAGACCTAACAAACTACTCATAGAGATTAGAAACCTCCCCCTAACATCATGCTCCATCTTATGTAATTTTTTCTTTGACATGCACCAATATAAACTTGGGATTTTTTAATCCTTGGACATATAATCCTAAATAAATAATAATCTCTATTTTCTCCTACATAAATATTCAATACCTTGTCAAAATGCATGACTTGGTTTGATCAAGTAATCATGTCAGTCTTTTTGAATTCACAACTGTAGTAGACATCTTCACACTTCTATCACAACTAAAGAATATTTAGACATGCTCCCCCTTATATCATGAACATCTTCTTTAAGCTACTCAAGATAACTTATTTAGCTACCCATTAACAAAACACATCTTGCATATGATGAAATTGAGAAGAACATACCTTTGTAATGATTGTCAATTTGATCATTAAATATAGAACACACACTTGCTTCCACACATGAAAGATGTATCCTAAGAAGCGTAGGTAGAGAAACCCACTTTTCATAGAGGGACTAAATATGTTGAAACATAGGATACTTTGATATCTATATGCTCTTACTGGACTTGTGGTCCTTACTCATCTTTAGATTGACTTTCAATGAGTTCTCAACTTTATTCTTTTCTTTTGTCTTAGGATCCTGCTTGATTTTCTTATCCATTTGGGTAGATAAGGCTTTTTCATTCATAATTGAATTTTTTACGTATTTTTTCATTACAAATAATCCACTTTGGTCCTATTTTTCATTTTATACCTTAAGCCTCCTTTCACTATGGCTCGATCTCTTCTTGATAAGATTGGCCATTTTTTAAGTAGATTACTAACAATTCTTGTAAAACCTTACTATGTGAGCTCTCTCATGACATTTGAAATAAATTAGGTTTATCATATTATAAATATATTTTGATTGAGATATAGGATGATTCCTTGAAGTTTCATGAATTCATTCATGTAAATGATCATTTGGTCTCTTAATGAAGATATTACAAAACTTTGTAATATGACCAAACCCTTGACAATTGTAATAAATGATTTAATTTTCTCCTTCACAACCTATTGACTATCCTGAGTGATGATTTTATTCATATTTGTCACTATCTTGCTCATAATTCCATGTAAATTCATTATTTGAGGATATTTTACAATCTTTTGACCTATGACCAAACTGATTGCAAGAGTAATAATGACCATTAAAATTTTCATACCTCATAGCACTTATTTGTCTAATATGATATATCTTCATCATTCCAATGCCTTCATTCCTTGACTGATGATTCATATTAATTATTTTATTGTCTTATTCATATCAGCTTCTATCTTGTTTTGAGTTACATTCTTTTATTCTTCTTTATATCCAAGACTAGTTCTATCACTTGTATGATTTTGACTACTCAAAATATTGTCAAGATTATTTGCAATATTTTAAAACTTCATAAATGAATTCACCTTACAAGATTTCTTATCTAACTCAGCTTTTAATGACTAAATTTCAATCACATACCTTAATTACTCATCTTCTTTGGCTTTTAGTCTTGTATACATAGTTTCAAATTGACTATTGATATGCTTGATACTATCTTCATGTTCCTTAGTGTCATCATTCATTCTTGCTTCAAACACACTAAATTTTTATTCATAGTCCTTGATTTGTGACATCATATTATTGTTCTTTCTCTTCTAAATATTTAGATCTTTAATAACATTCATCAATTCATCCTTATTATCTATATCATTAGCTGTATCTTTGCTTATATCTTGATTTAATTTCATCTACAAAGAATCTATATATGATGTATACATGATACACTCTTCATATTTAATCTTTAATTATTCATTAAGAGTACAAACTTGAGTTTCAATTTTAAGTGTGATCTCATCATGATCCTTGACATAATTACATAACCTTTTTTCAAAAAGTTTGATTCACTCCTCATAGGATTTGATTAGGAATTTTGTTTTGTATTCTTTCCTTATAGTGTCTTCATTTCTTCCAAAATATCTAGATGTTTATCTTCAAGTGTGAATTTCTCATCTTCTTCCTCTTAGATATATTTTCCAAAGAAATATCTACTTAGAGAACATTCACCTTCATCATCACCAAAATCCATGATCAATGTCTCTTCATCCTCATTATTAAAAGAATCATCATTATCAGATATGTTTACTTCTTATTCTATAAAAGAGTTACTATATTCTTCATGGTAAAGGATCTTACTTCCTTTGTATGATTCCTTATTTTCATTTTTCTTATTGAATAACCTTATGTACTTGATAGGACTCTTAGATTTCTTGTGTTCATCCTCATGATATTCCTTATGAGATTCTCTGGGTTTAAAATTGTGTAGACATTTAGTTTCAAAATGACTAACTTTATCACATGAAAAATATTTAAAAGGATGTTTTCCTTCATACTTACCTGATCCTACATTCAATCTTATTAAAATCATGGATTCAATTTTATCTTTATTAAGGTCAAAATCTTCAAGACTTAACTTTTTCTTCTTAGCTTCCTTGATGACCTTGAAGATTATTTCCTTTTTAGGAGGTCTATCATCATCAACTATAATATCATAGGTAGTAAGGATTCCATGTATTTCATCCATCTTTAACTAAGTGATATCATGAATTTATTCTATAAAAAAGACATTCGAATCAAAATTTAGTGTAAGATTCATAAATACCTTCTACACTATAGTAGCTTCATCAATTACCTCTCCAGGACCTTTCATCAAGTTTACTACCTCATTAACCTATAGAAGATAGGATGCCATAGTATCTTCTTCCTTCATTTTGAGATCTTCATATTTCCTTTGATAGGTCTACAACTTAAATAGTTTTACCTTTGATTCTCTTCCATAAATAGTTTGTAATTTGACCTCAATTTCCTTGGTAGACTTTCGATGGATCAGTTTGGTGAACACAACCTTAGATAGATAACAAATAATAACATTTGTAGATTTAAAGTTACTATCACTCAACTTCTTGTTAGAGTCATTAATTGGAGAAGTAATTGTTATAATATAACCATCTATGATGGATTATCAAGTATCAAACCCTAGGGACATGATGTACTCTAGAAAGCATAATTTAACCCATTGAATAGTGGTGCTTGCTTTATAGAGAAACCCTACATATTTTTACTTGTCCTATTGTACCTTGGATCACCTTCAATTGGTTAAAATTAAAACAAAGGTCCTACTCTGATACCAATTATTGGATCTATAATCACTGAGAGGGGGATTAATTATTGATGTAAGATATTTCAAACTTTAATTATAATCCTTTAAAACTATTAATCAATGATTAAAAAATTTCATAAAGCATACAAGATGTTTATAGTAATTAATAATAAAGATGATGAAATATCATAAACATAACGTAAGATCTACATGGGAAACTCTCTAGGGGTATAAAACCCACTCTCAAAACTACAAACACATGGACTACTTATCAAATAAGATGATTAAAAACATGAGACCCTTGTAGTGAATCACCCAATTCACAAGAGAAACCCACCCATAAGTATCAACAATAACCCACATTTTCTAGATCTTGAGAACCCAAAAAACACCTTATGAAATTAAAAACTAAAAAACTCTCATTACAAATCAATCTAATTAGAGAAATAATGTTTATCACCTCTCTTTCAACTCATCGCACACTCTCAAACTTGTTCATACAAGCAATGCATCCAAACACCATTTTGGATCACTCCAAGATTATTCACTCATCCTTAATCTACTATGTAATTATGTCTGTATACTAATCACACTCTCTTTGATATCTTTCATTCATCTTTTTTTATTCCTTCTCAATTCATTTACATGTAAGTCTATAAAAAATTGGTTTAGTCTCCACCATTAATAGAGCCTTCATGAAGATGAACATTTAGGTCAGCCATAATACTTGCCTTAACCTTTAAGACATCTAACATAGCTCATTGCCATCCTCACAGGTCAACCATAGCATCCATGGGTCACACATAAGTAGTTACACCTTTCAATTAGGCCTTAGTAGCCCTTATAGCTCTCATTGATATGTATTAACCATTTATCACTTAATAAAGAAAATTAAGAACACAAGATCACTTTCAAATACATGGGTCCACTTCATATGACCCCTTAGACATATCTAAATTATTAATCACATAAAAACACTCTTATTATAAAGCACAAATTACATAAACAATATTTTGTACATAATAACACCATGAACAAACAAATAGTCAAATTTGAAGCTCCATAAATATGATTATATAAACATTCAAAACTTCTCTCTAGATTCTTTGGATGCACCTTAAAGTCTTATACAACTTTGATTTTTACTACATCACAAAATTCATCCTAGATCAAATGTTAAACATGGTACACTTTGACCTCATCTCATTCTGTCTGGCAACTTTAAACAAATAAACACCATCAATCTCCTCAAATTAGCTTGGTCTTTATCTTGAAACACTCATTTTTTATCATATATCCTCAATTCCATGATTTTTCCACTTGGTAACTCCATGTGCCTTCTATGTACATTGATTAGTTGACTCCAATGAACTTCTGCCACTTGGTAGCCTCACACATCCTCTAAGAATCCTTGGAAATATTGACTAAATATGCATCATTGGATCACTACTAAAAATATAATGTACTCTATTAGATCATTATCCAATTATATTAAATTCTTGTTATTAAATATATGATCTAATTAGTGCTCACCATAGATCTTCCATATCACAAAATTGGCTATGTATGGGAATTTATTAAATTCTATCTAAGAAGCCAACTTTACAACTAAATAGATTTTCCTATGCTTAATGTCTAGACCTAAAATTTGAACCATATGATCACCTTTCATATGGGAATCCACCCATGTGTCAAACTAATATTGAAATTTTTACACATGTGAAATATGACATCATCAATCTACTCACTCAACTTTATCTATCAAGATGACCACTTGAGCTTAGATATTCATATGACTATTTTGATAAATGTTTTTCACTTTCATAAGCATTCAAATCACTAATAAAATATAATACAATCTCTACAACATGTCCATATAAATAATATCATCCATTCATTGCCTCACTAAGTCAAACACTCTCCAAACCATCAATATGATCACTTTGTCATTAATGCACTATGAATCATGCTCCTTTTGACATCAATGACAACCAAGCATCAATGACCATGCTCAAAAACATGGACTAAGAATGCAACTAGCTGATTATGTCATACTAGTAACCATTCAACACATAGCCATCTAGTTACATCTTGAATGTAGTTGTTTATCCTTACCATATTTAATAATGCATTCAGCTGAATTATAATGTGTATTGTTGCATGGTGTAACCATAAAATTGTATAGAGAAGAAAAAATGACTAACACATTTCTCCTCCCCTTGGATTCATAGGACATATATACACAATTTGCTGTTAATCACCATGAATTCAAAATAAATATATATAATTTTTCAATGAAATCCAACAGGATTTATTATAAGGGATCTTAAAATTTACCTTCGATAGTGATGTTGGAGGAATAATTTGATTTAGTTATAAAAGTTAATTTATGGAAAGGTTAAATTTGTGTGAAGTAGCTAAAGAGTATAGTAGATTGGAATAGTGTGAGTTATATTTTTCATGTTTTGTGTTGTAAAATAAGCTTGTGTGGTAGTGTGATTCTTTTAGATAACTGAATCATTGAAATTCTTTAATGAATGGCAATACATATAGTTAATGTATTTTTATTGTCTACATGTTTGGTCTAAAGTTATGTCTTAGTATACATGACTATCTATGCATCAGAGGTTATTCTTATATGGATATCCTATCTTTGATTGCATATTTGGTATCAGAGCCACATTTTTTCTTTCTAGGAGAAGTGTGCATGAATAAGACTGCTGTTGAGTCTAGTAGTAAGGCATGAAATAGAAGTTCAAATTTTCAAAAAGATGGCACATAGATGAAATATTATTATAAGAAGGGGATGACCAAGAGGAACTTAAGTTGTATATTTAGATGAGATGATGAGAGGATTTAAAGAAATTTTTGATGAAATGGAAAGAACCCAAATAATAGGAGCTCATGGTAGAGAAGTGAGTGAGGATGAAGATGAATAAGCTCAAGAGATTCGTGTGAAGGATATATAAAATGAATCTAAGACCAGATTTCTCAATGTTTTGGTAAGGATTGGTAGTAAACCAAGGCTAAAAACACCTTTCCATGATGGGATATTAAATCTTGAGGAGATTCTAGATTGGATAGCATAGATGAAGAAGTATTATTATTATGAGTTTATGGAGGAACACAAGAAAGTAAAATTTTATTTCACGAAGATGAAGAGAGATGATTATTTATGGTGGGATCTTGCATAAGATGAGAGACAAATGAAAGGTAAGGAAAATATAAAATATTGGATAGGATGGTGACCAAGTTGAAGGAACTTTTTTTCTTTCTGACTATCAAAAGATTATGTTTCAAAAAATGCATATATTAACACAAAAATATATCAACATCAAATATTACACTGATAAATTTTATATACTCACTATAAGGGCATGATATACAAAGGATGACTAGGAGAAGGTATAAAGGTACTAGAATTTACTTCATTTTTTAATATAACATGAAATCAGTTCATTGAACCTAAGAAACATAAACAAAGACTATTAATGTGCATTGAAGGTAGAAGAGAAGATAAAAAATAAGAAATAAATAAACTATATAGGTTGAGGATGGTATTATGGAGGATGAGGAGATAACAATAGTGGGAGAGGTCAATAGAATAATGGTAGAGAGGTGAGTAGTTAACAAAATTAGAACTCAAGCTAGAGACGAGGATATTATAGTAGAGCAAGAGGATTCTTTGGATGAGGTAGAGGTAGAGGTTTTTCATGTGAGTGTTTGAATGTAATAATTATGTTGAATATAAAGAGTATGAGTGTATATAAAATCCTTATAGATACATTAGGAGAGATAAAGGGATAAATCATATTGGTATTTTAAGATAAGGAGAACATTGGGTCTCCTATACATATTAAAGAGCTAGAACAAGGAGAGGCTTTATTGATTAATAGGGTGTTATTAAAACCAACAAAGTAGGTGAAGGAACTAGTACAAATAATTTTTTTTATAAAGTGCCTATAAATATAGAGGTAAGTGTTTCATAGTTGTGACTCATAGTGGTATCACACATATTTTAGTTTCTCAAGAGATGGTGAAAAACTTAGGTTGAATCAATTGATAGACTCTAGACCATAAAAGGCTATTTGCTTGCTTAAGGGGCACCAAGTGCCTAAGAATGAGTAGTTTATTGTGAATTTTCATATTGGTTCATACAAGGATGAATTTTTATGTGACATCATTATAACGTATGTATGGCAATTGATATTGGGAAGGACATGGTAGTTTGATACAAGATTTATGAATGACAAGAGAGAAAAGAACTACACAAGAAGTTTGGAAAGAGATTCACATTGAGTCCATTGAAGGATAAAGGTGGATATAAGATAAAAATTAATGTTGGCATCTGTTAAAGTGTTTTTTATGGTGACCAAGGAGGAATAAAAATCAATTTGACTAATTTCAAAGCTTGTGAAAGTTGTGGCAATCACTACGGTAAGTGACCTACCTATTAAATTTAAAAATATGTTAAAAATTTATGTTAACATTGTGACAAGTGAATTTTTAGATGGGCTAATACCTATAATAAATATTAGTCACTATATGTATTTAGTGCCATGAAAAACATTACATATAAATCAGACTTTAAGTTGACTCCAATGGAGAATGAAGTAATAAACAAGTGTAGGGGTTATTTAGGAAGGGGTTGAGTCAAGAGAGATTGAGCCCATGTGTAATTTTGGATGTGTCAACATCAAGAAAAGGTTGAGAGTGATTAATGAATATGGATCCACATTAAATTAACGAGATCACCATTAATTAAAATTTTCCATTTCAAATAATGGATGACTTAATAGACTATTTGAGTAGAGCAAAGTAATCAACTAAGATAGATTTGAAGAGTTAGTATTATCAAATCCACATAAGATAAGGTGATGATTGGATGACCACTTTTAAGATGAATTAAAAGTTATATGAGTGATTGGTCATGTAATTTAGTTTATAAAATGATTTGATTATATTGATGAGATGCATGAAGGAAATATTGAAGTCTTTCATGGATAATTTTGTGAAAGTAGATTTAGATGATGTTATGATTTTTAGTCATTCTAAGGATGAGAATTTGAAGAATTTGAAGTTGGTTTTGGATAAGATAGAAGAAGATAAATTATTATTATACTTGAAGAAGTTTATCTTCATGTGATAGGAACTAATATATTTGGGATTTTTAATCTCAATGTATGGGTTTAAGATGGACTTTGAGAAGGTGAGCATAATTTTGGATTGGTCTTCATCAAAGAGTATGTTTAAAGAGAGAAGTTTTCATGGCTTGTGTTAGTGCCCAAACATTCCCTTAATAATTTATGTGATTTTCCAAAATATTAGTGTATTAATTTCTAACTATTGCCTCCTATTCTGAAGTGTTCACCTGAGTTAATAATCCATATCTTACTTTTTGAAACCCTATGAAAAGTTAATTTTTATTAACATTCAATGTCTTCATTTTTTATTGTAAATAAGAAGCATGGAATAATTTTCAAGGTTGATTGGAACTTTTCAATATTATAAATTATTGTTGGGGTAAAAATCTCCATGAGAATATATGGCAAAAAAAAATTGGAAAAAAAATCTTGGGTGGAATTACACATGTAAATTGCAAGTTCAACTTTTCAGAAACTTTATCCTTTGGAAATTCTTAAGCTCATAATTTCTTGGTCAGACTTTTTTTTGGAACCTTCATATCATATTTTGTGGTTGGATAATTTGTTTGACATTTTTTCGTTAGACATTTTATTTGAAACTCCTTTATATCTTTGTGACAAAGCCTAACTCTTCATAAATTATGCTTAGATTTTTATTTTTTTGAAGGATTTGATCATCATAATTTTAGATCAAGGTTTGTGTCTAGAGCCTGTAGTTCATAAGATTTATCCTATAATTTGTAAGGTGTGATCTCATTTCTCAATCTCATGGATTAAGGTCATTATGTTACACTGAAATACAAAGTCGAAAGAGAAATGGTCTGAAAGGAAACAACAAAGTTATAAGGGAAATCAGAGGTCAATGTGAGAAACGAGTAAGGCCATGAAAGCATTCAAAATACCATGTTAGTATTTTCAAAATGTATGACCTATCTACATGGATGTTAAGTACATAAAATTTCAAAACTCAAGATTTTAAGTATAAGAGAGCCACACTATGAACATAATCCACATTGATGATGAAACAACAAAGACACGATTTTAGAATGTTAAGATAATGCACCTAATCATTATGAACTTTGGTTAAAACATTAAAAAGGTCAAAATCAAAATGGTAAAATGAGCTAAGTTAGGCCATTTCTAATATTTTTATTATTTCAAATACCTCCATGGAAGAGGGGTGATGTGGGGCTTGTAAAGCTAAGGTGGGACATTACAAACATATCATTCAAAGGGACATGGATCTTTATTTTATTTTATCACAATTGGAGTATTCTAATGTAATCATTATAAATAAAGGGGTGCTCTTTGATTTATGCAAAGAGAAGGGTAGTTGTCTAAAATCTTCCATCTATGTAAATTATTAATCAAAATCATGGGTAAGCAATTGCACAAGAGGATAAGGAGTTTGTTTTGATCCTAAGGGAATATTATCCATCAAAACCCATGTTTAATAGATTCAAAGCCAAGGATATCAAGGGATTATTTGAAAATCTTCATTATTACATAGATAATCATTTTCTTCAATGATTCCCTTACAAGAGTATGAGCTTCTAGGCATGAAAAAGGTCACCTTCTAGTTGAATCATATTCCTAGAATATTTGGGTTGAGATATTTATATTAAAAGAAGGCTTTTCCTCTTTTCAAAGGAGTTGGTTGTTGTTAGTTTTCCCAGGTCTAGGCTCTTTCAAATTTTTGGATCCTTACTATGTGTGTATTTTCTCTCTTTCTAAGGTGGTTGTAGTTATATATCCATTAACAAATTATGAGAGCATTATATGTGTCTCCCTTATCGAAGAGAAAACGCACCATGCTTCTCCCCATGTCAATTCTAAAACACTGATGTATGTAAGACTTCTTTTCAAGATAATGGAAAATACATGTGATTTTATATCTTTCCTATTATTGAAATGCAATAATATATTTAACATGTTATGCTAATTGTGAATTTAATATTATTCTTATCAATGATGGTCATTATGGGTATAGATCTATGTTGTAAATTAATTTCTTCATTATGATTTGTAAATGTGTTGTTGATAACATTTCAAAGATGCCCTAGGTTTATGGATTTGATATGAGAAATAATTTGAATCTCTACTTTTAGTGTATGATTTGGTGTTTCAAATATCATCTAAATATTTGCATTGTATTGGGACCAATGGATGCAACTCATTCCTAATAATTTCATTACCTTGTCTTGTTGTCTTCTACATTTTTTGAAAATGAATGATGTCATGCCTATTGAAGGATTTAATATTGTTTTAAATCCATCACACTACTCTTTTATACCTATGTAATTATTCCTACTTGCCCTACCCTATAAATAATACACCTTGTTGACTATTCTAAGTATTATTTTCTTGTAGATACATAAATATTGCATAACTCAAATGTATCTCTATTTTGTTATTTAAATCACAACATTAAAACCTCCCATTTGACCCTATATTATTGAAATTTTCATAATAATTAAGGTCAAAATCACATTCTTATCTATATTCAGTAGCTTGTGTCTGATTTAGAGCATTTGTCCAACCCATGTGACAACTCTTACCAAGTGGAATGTGGAAACATAATTATGCTCTGATCATATTTGTGTTCTTGTGTGACAATAACCCCCATGGACATTGAACTATAGTACCTGTCCATGTAAAAAAACTACCCCTTAAGTTCTCTCAACTTGGTTCAGGTAGAGCCAGAAGTAGTAGGGAGTTAACCATACCCTCTATCGGTGTCTTCCAATTATTGTTTACAATCAACTAATCTTAATGATAAACCCTTTCATGGATATAGTGATATAATATAGGTTTCTTGTCTTTGTTTTCCATAGTATCCAAGTTTGTAAAACTGAGTGCAATAGGTTTACAACTCAGAACCAACATGTATTGATGGTATTTCTAGTGATAATCCTTATCGCATGTGTTACCAGGGACTCTGATAGAAAGTTGTATTTGTTAGCATTCAAAAAGTTCATTGCATTAGAATATTTGGTGAATTAAATTCAACTACATAATTTTAGATAAAGTTTAATAATATTATCTCATATGTTTTAAATTTGAGGTTATTTGAGTGAACTTTAATAGTTTAAGCCATCAACTACAAATAACTCATCTAGTTCCATTATCAAGGACTTGAAAGATTTGGTAAATTGATATCTATTAAATTTATTGTAAAGAGCTATTGATTTGTTAATATTTAATTATATTTTCCCTTTGAACATGAATCTAAAAATTTTAGTGTCATTCAGTTTATATCTCATCAATAACTTCAATAAAGTCTACTTTCAATATGTATCACTACAAATGTGTAATCTATTCTACTAACTCCAACATATCATCTGGTTTCAAGAAAGATTAGTTCTTATTTTTAACTCTTTAAGTTGTGAGTGCTATTTTGCTTAGAAATATAGAAGGAATGAGATCATCCTTTAAAGCTGACTCATCAAAGTAGCTTTTCTAACCCTTAAGTGTTCATCAAAGAAGGAGACAAGTGTTGAGGCCAATATAAGGATAAATTTCAACATCAAAGGAGTGTTTGGACTATCTACATTATGCTACACCTAATATTTTGTTTGTTAAATTTTTTATTATTGAATGTTATCATATTTCACATAAATATTCAAAACCTTAAGGTTCCATTTATTACCCAACACCTTCTCAACCAGTTGAATCTCCTACTAAGTTTAAACCCACAAACATTTATCATCTAATCATGAACCAACAATTAAACTAATAATGAGGCCTAGCGCTCAAGATGAGAATTAAAAACCTACATTCAAGGTTCCTTGATTTATACCTATCAATTTTGATAAAATGGAGGGGTATCCTAATGAATTGCGAAATGAAATAAGGAACTTCTGTCATAAGTTCCGAGAGAATAATTCATTGACTGGGGATCAACATTTGAGGGTTTTACACATTATCATTAAATATTATGAGGTTGATCATGAGGATGTTTGCATTAAGTTATTTGTGAAAATGTTGGAAGAAGATGCTTGTGAGTGGTTTAATTCCCTTCCCCATTGATGCATTGATTCATGGGAAGAAATTAATAATGTTTTCAAAATTCAAGATGGTGATAGAATCGATCCTAAATTCCTTATTAAATAATTTTAAAACATTAAAAATAACCCTAATGAGTGTGTGCATGATTTTAACATAAGGTTTTACAAAACTATGATGATACTAGTTGATAATATTAGACCTAGTGATACAGCTTGTTCGATTAAATATTGTGATGCATTTAATAATAAGAAAGTATACTACATGAGTGATAAGGATCCTACAAACTTTATATTGGCATTAAACACGGCCATCCAAATTGAAAGAAAGATAAAGGCTATGGAAAATTTCCTAAATAAATGAGTTGATGTAAATTTGGATAATCCTAAAAAATGTTGTCTACTTAGATAGCCAACCTTGAGGAAATAATTAAAACATTAGCCTCCACTATCAAGGAGATGCTATAAAAGATGGTGAGGGTTGAGAAGAGGCTACCTCATCAGTATACAAGTCAAGAGAGGACTCCAAATCAGAATCAACCACAAGTGACAACTTTCCATAATTGAGATAATGATAGAGGGAAGATGATTGATCATGATTAATGAAATAATATAAATTAGAATTATAAACCTATTTCACTTAGACCTACACACTTGGATAGTATATATTTTTTTTTTGAAAACCCCAAATTATCTCATTGTAAGTAGTTAAGTGTTTAGTATCAAGATGAATAGAATGTAGACAATGACTAGAAGACACCAATAGAGGGTATAGTTAACTCCCTACTACTTGTGGATCTACCTAAACCAAGATGAGAGGATGTAAGGGGTATCTCACTCATATGGAGGGATACTATATTTCAATCTCCATGGGGATTATTAACACATAAGAACACAAATCTGATCATAGCATAACTAAGTTTTCATAGTCCACTTGATAAGAGTTGTCACACAAGATGGGCAAATACTCTAAGTCAGACACAAGCTACTAAAAAAAGATAATAACATTATTCTAACCTTCTTCATTTTAAATAAATTTTCAACAACCCAGGGCCAAATGGGAGATTGAAATGCTATGTTGAAATAATAAAACACAAAAGCATTTGATATATGTAAGGTTTATGAATATGCAAGCAAAGAATACTTAGAATAATCAACATGGTTTATTATTTATAGGGTAGGGTGGATAGGATGAGTTAGGTAGGTATAAAAGAGTAGTGTGATGGATTAAAAAAAATAAGAACTCCTTCAATAGGCATGGCATCATTTATTTACAATAAATGTGGAATATTGCAAGACATGGTAAGTGAATTACCATGAATGATTTCCATCCATTGGTGCCAATATAATAAAAATATTTAGATTCTTTTTGAAACCCTAAAGCATACACAATAAGTAGATATTCAAATGCTTTCTCATATCAAATCCATAAACCCAGGGCATCCTTAAAAGGTTATCAACAACATATTTTCAAATCACAATGTAGAAAGTAATTTACAACTTATATCTCTACCTAATATAAAACCATTAATAAGCTTAAAACTAAATACATAATCAATGTAGTATACAAAATATATTATTGCATATCAATAATAAGAAATATCTAAAATCACGTGTATTTTCAATTATCTTGAAATTAAGTTTTACATACATTAGAGTTTTAGAATGTTGACATGGGGAGAAGCATGGTGAGTTTGATCTTGGATAGGGGAGACATATAAAATTCTATGAAATATTTCTAATGGCTATACAACTGAAACCACCTTATCAAGAGAGACAAAACACACCTTGCAAGGATCCAAAAATTTGAAAGAGCCTAGACCTAGGAAAACCAACAATAACCAACTCCTTTGAAAAGTGGACAAGCCTTATTTTTATACAAATTTCTCACCCAAAATATTTTTTGAATATGATTTATCTATAATATGCCCTTTTTCATTCGTATAATATTTATATTTTACAAGGGAATCATTGAATAAAATGCATATCCATGTGATAATGAATATTTTCAAATAAAGCCTTGATCTCCTTGGCTGGAAATCCACTACACTTAGGATTTGAGGGAAAATATTCTCTTAGGAGTAAATCAAACTCTATATCCTCTAATACTACTACTTATCCATGCCTTTGATCAATCCTTTAGATAGTTAAAAACATCTGAATAGTTTCCCTTCTCCTTATGTAAACCAAAGAGCAACCCTTGATTTGTAATGATTTCATCGGAATACTATAACTATTAATAAAGTGAATAAGGATCCCTAGCTATTTGAATGATATGATTGTAATGGCCCACCTTGGCCTTACGAACCCTATAACACTCCTCTTCCATATAGTTATTCAAAATAAGTAAAAGATTGAAAATGGCCTGAGTTAGTTAATTTTAGCTTTCTACTTTTGAGCTTTTTAAGGTAACCACAAAACTTTATAATGATCAAGAACATTAGATTATTCTTTTAAAATCTTTGGTTCACCATTTTACTCTCCACATAGATTGTGTTAATAGGGTGGCTCTCTTCTACTTAAAATTTTGATCTCAAAAATTTCACATACTTAACTTCCATATGGACTTGTCATATATTTTGGAATGATAAGAAATACTAATGTAGCCTTTTGAATGTTTTCATGGCCTTAATATTTTCCACGTAGACCTTTGATTTCCCTTGAAACTTTTCTACTTCCTTTTCGATCATTTCCCTTTTGAATTTATAATTGAGACATAGGCTTGAGAAATGAAATCACATTTTAAAAATTGAAGGTCAACTCTTGAAAAATAAATTATCCAAACACAAACCACAAACTAAAATTCTAATGACCAAATCCTTCAAAATAAGGTTAACTCAGAAAATAATTTCCAAAGAGTTAGACATGACAACAAAAGCCAACAAAGGAATTCTGAACAAAAAGTTTGACAAAAAGAATGTCCAACAAACAAAATTTTGAATAGATTATCTGACCACAAAAGATGACATAGAACGAAAAATGTCAAATGATTTTTTTTCAAACTTAATAATTTTGGAAGAGGAATGTTTTTGAAAAGTCAAACTTGCAATTTTCATGTGTAGTGTTGCCCAATTATTTTTAATAGATTGTTTATTCTGATATGTATTCCTATGGACCTTTTCACCCTAAATTAAATTTAAAATATTTCAAACTTGTAATCAGCCCTAATATTTCCACAAAGCTCTTTATTTACCACACATCCTGTAACATCAAGAAAATGAAGACATGGAATGATGATAGAAACTAACTTTTCGTAGGGTATTCATAAAAAAAGAGATGGATTTTTAAATCGGGTGAAAAATTGAAAATAGGAAGCAATATTTATGCTTTCATGCACTAATATTTCAAATAAATGGCACAAATTGCTATGTGTGTGTTTGGGTAGTAATATGTTGTTAGGTTTATACAGGAAGTTTATTACAAAAGTTATGACATATGTGAATGCATCATAGATACTATTAATGGGGATAAAAATCTATTTGATTTGAATATTTCAAAAAAATAGATTTAAATTTTTGAACATAATCATGATGGAACATCCCGTGTTAGTCTTAATAGTGTTTGGAAAAGTGTTTCAACATTGATTTTTATACCAGTGGTGCAACTATAGGAGTGATTCTGAGACATGAAGGTAAGCCTATTTCCTATTTTAGTGAGAATTTAAATGAATCTAAGATGATTTTTTTTTCTATGACCAATAATTCTATGTAATGGTGCAATCTCTTAAGAAGTGGTGACATTATTTGTTGCTTTAAGAGATAAATTTGTACATAGACAATCATAATTTAAAGTTCATAACTAGCCATGATAAGATAAATAAATGATAAATGAAATGATTAAAATTTATTTTAAGCTATTCTTTTTTTCTAAAACATAGAATTGGAAAGTCCAATAAGGTATTGGATGCCTTAAAAAGTTGAGCTCTTGTAGTGGACAAGTTGAGGGTCGAAATAATTGCATTTTAACCAATGAAAGAGTTATATAAAGAAGACATGGATTTTTTTAGATGCATGCATAATGTTATAGAATCCAAATAACATAAATAATACTTTATGGATAGAGAATAGGATTCAATATGGATTTTTTCTCAAGGGAAATAATTTATGTATACCTCAAGGTTCCATGAGAGATAACCTATTGAAATAAAAATATAGTGAAGGACTAGGTGGTCATTTTGTGTATGATAAGACTCTAGTAAAATTGAGTGAAAAATATTATTGGCATTAAATTAGTATAGATATAAATAATATGTACATGAGTGTATAATTTGTCAACATGCTAAAGGTAAAAATCAAAATTCTTGTTTGTATCAGACATTTCATATTGATGGTAAACCATGGGATACATTACACATGGAATTTGTTCTTAGATTACAATTAACACAAATAGTTAATTGTTACCTTATTTTTATTTATATATATTATAATATGGATCACGTTATATCATGTAAGAAGACTAGTGATGCCACATATATTTCAAATTTATTTTTTCAAGAAGTTATGAGATTACATGGGTATCTAAGGAGTGTTTTATAACACCTCCTATAGGTAATTATAGGTTTATTAATGATATGGAAAGTAATTATTTTATAAAATGAGACATTTACTTTGTATCCAAATGTATAGGGCTTGGATCACATACTAAACTCTACTCCAATGGCTTCTAGTTATTATTTATCTCATTGTAGTCCAAAATTGTCATAGTTATATATATTTGATTGTGAGATTATTCAAATGTGTTTTGATCTTGAAAAATACTATGAGGACTTGGATAAGCCCATCAACAATCCACACTCTTATAAATATTATAAATGGCATTCAATTTGTTGTGAATCAAACCTTGGATGTTACTATCTATCTAGTTGGAAATGTGATGATAGTTGATACATTTGACAAAGCAAATGTGCCTCTTGTACATGGAATGATTTTCATGTTAGATAAATAATACAAGGTAATAAATAAGACATAAAATTACCATAATATCAATCCTCAAATCAAATATTATTCTATATTGATTGAAAATATAGAGATTGGCTAATAGGTCTACAAGAAACCTAAATTTGGATACTAGATCAAGATATTATGATAAAATAATAAATTTATTCATTATAATCAAGGTCATAATATTAAAGGGATAAAAAATAATTCAAAGTTTTGGAAAGGAAATGGTATGGAACCAATTATTAATTTATCCATAAAATCAATTTGAAAATGTTTTGCCCCATATCCCTCTACACATTAATGTATTATTTCATGTCAAACATGTTTAAAAAGTAAATACACATGTCCAAATGCATTTGGTCATATTTATTAGATATTTATTTAATTTCCAATTAGTTTTACATAGATGGAGGCTACCATGAGAGATTTTACATTTACCACTTGGTAAAGCTTTAGCTTTAGAGCTAAAAGTGGTCAAATAATGGAAATCACTATAAATTAGTTATGATTGATTGGAAATGGTAGTAATTCAATACCACTTTTTGATTTAGAGTTAAAATTCCATAAATTTAGTTAAAATGAGGATGAGATCCTACTTTCTAGTTTTTATGAAATGACCAAGATTGATGTCAAATCCTTATAGTCAACTGAGACACTTGGTCATACCATAGATATGACAAAGGTTAGAGTTCCATATCATCCTATTGAATCAAATAATTTCAATCTCCCTAGTTCATTTGAAAAAATAACATCTAGGGCACAAATATATGGGTTGACATTGACATTCCACTTTACTTTGGATGAGGCATGTGACATATCAATACATGTGCCATTACTTAATAACCAAATTTATAAAATAGTTTGAATCATAATTCTATATGACAAGAGAAATAAATAAACATGCTTTTACCATGGGATTTGTATATCAAATGTATTCAAAAATTCTAAAGGATTGATCTATAGGAACACTATTGATTGGTGAAACTACCTATGGGAAATTATCATTTGGGAACCACAAAGGGGAACAAAACAGAAAAACTATCCTACATCATCTGATATAGCTTACATGGGGCCTCCAAAAATTAAGGAAAAGGATATTAATAAAGATACTATTAATATAAAAATAAGTTTGGAGTATAAGTTAGAAAAAGAGGTACAAGATTTTAAGATAAAATTATTTGAATGCTTCACATGCCACAATTTAACAATGTGAAGAATGGATAGGATTGGAAGTTCTCTCAAGTTATAATATCCTAAACATTCAACACTATTATGAAGTTAAAACTAATAATAATATGGAACATGTATGTGAAATTTTAGTAGAATCATTTCATAGAATATGGACTCCAATAACCTATTAAAAATATTTTATGAGGCATTTTTCAATTTATCCAACATATATTTTAATTATCCAAAACCTGCATCATGTAATTTATACTTAAAAAATTGTAATGTGTTTAATGACAATTAAATTCCCACCAAGTCTCCCATCTCACCTCATTATCCCTCCACATATCACAAAAAAGACTTTTCAAATCTTTAGTTCTCATGAGTTTGTAGTATATACTTTTTGAAATAGTTTTTTATGACATAATACATGCTTTTTACATTTTGAAAGGTGGTTTTGTCCCCATTCATGGTATATAATGAGTTTGGAAGTGGCTTTAAAGATAAGTTTATTGTATTAAGTTTTTAAAGTTATGTTTGACAAGGAAAGCCCATAATGTTGTGGAGTAGGAGTGATTTAGGTAAATATCAAAATAGTTTCATGACATATGCTGGATTTATAAGTATAGTTTTGTCTTTGCTAACTTTTCAAACTGAGTCAAACCCATTTCTATAATAAACCCATGGTTTTAGGCATGTAATGCCCTTTTTAAGATTATATTTCCTATTTTAAGCTTTTCAAAATAATAATGCATGCTTTATATTATTTTTGACCTTGTAATATGTAAAGGATCTTCAAAAGACCTGCACACCCCTCCTCTTTTCCCCCACATGGCATGAAGTTGGTTTTTGTAGGCTTTGGTGATCCTTTTTTTAAGTTTGTGATATTTTCCATGAATTTTAACATGTAAAACCACTTTCACAACCTAGACAAATTTCTTATATCCTTCCAAAGGTATTTTGTCAACCATACATATTATTTTTTGAGATATGTATTTTTTAGCAAACAATGACATAGTTTTGTCTTTTGCATGCATTTTATCCTTTCAATCCCACATGCATATCTAAAAAAACTCCTCTATTATCTTTCAAACCACTAAAACTAAAAATAACTATTTGATAATCTATTTTAAATATGTCATGGGTGGTATTTGATAAAAATAATAGCTTATTTTTACATGAGGTGGCTTTCAATAGACTATTCTACCTTTTGTACCATTGGGAATAATTTCTTATGTGCATAATAACCTCTATAAATCCGTTATCTTGTTTATTGTTCAATTAAACTCTCTAAAGGTCATTTTTATAAAACAAAATGATAGTTTCAAACTGATCATTAGATATTTTGATATGAAAACCTATGGTTTAGGTATGATAGATATTTTGATTTTTAAAGCTCTTGGATACATAATTATCTCCTAAATTATTATTTTCAATTATCCACAATACTTTTCTACATTATATTATCTTCTGAATCTTGGTTTTGTGTATAAAACTTGATTTCTAATGTCCATCACATTTTTAGGAAAAGTCATTAGAGCGATCATATACAATAAGTTGACAAATTGATTTAAAGTATTTTTAAACATGGCATAACATTTTTATTATTCAAAATATTAATTGGAACCCATATCTTAGGATGGATTTAATCTGAGAGGAAGGATACTTGAATTGGTAAGAAAACTTTGATGATGTATATGGATAACAAAATGTGCAAATTATTATGGATGCTAATCTCATGTAATTAATTTAAGAGTTTCATGAAAGCTTGAATTATAAATATAATGTAGAAAATGATATAATGGAAAATCATGTGCTCAAAAATATAGATAATAAAAATAAGATTAAGGATTGTTAATAAAAAGACTCACACACACTAGATAGATAAGAGGAATTCATAGATGATGTTGGAACTATATATAAATGGAACTATAATATTCAGGCCTAAGTTTCAAAAGGTGGGTTTTTAATAAATAATTACCTTATAGAGAAGATGACATAAAATTTGTAGATGAAGAGGAAGTAATTCCAGTGCTAAAGATAGTAAACATCTCTATTAAAAATGAATTTAAACAGAAAGCATGTGATTTATTTGAAAAAATATATCCATAAGACATGGTCTGGTAGAATAGGATTACTAAAAATTGATGAGTTCAAGGAGCTCCAATAAGAAGGAAAACATGAGTATCATTCCATAGTATGTTTGGAGTGATATAAAATGTGATTAGACACTTCGATATATCTAAAAAATAAAATTTATAAGACTTGCAGTGTATTCCATTTAAAAAATCTTGATGGAGAAATAAATTTTAACAAAATAAATAGGAGTCAAATCCATTTGTAGTTTTTATGTAGGGTTTATCTCGTAAAAATGATTTTTCTCTATCTTCAAAATTATTCAAAACCACTTTTTATCTCTCCCAATTTATATTTCTCCATTGCACTTTTTGGAATAGCTTAAGGTTATGTTTTAATTTTTTAAAGTTGTAAATGAAAAATTAATAGTCAAATAGAAGTCTTTTACCAAAATGTGTTTATAAATATTGGTATGTGTGGATAAAAGGGGGTTACATCCTCCTAATATAAATACAAGTTTTGTGCATTTTAAATGCACTTTTTGATAGTATAATAACTTTTGGAAACATGGAAGGAAAGAATCTATATATACAACCCCATGAATGATTAATACAAGAATAGTTCACTTGAATTTGTGACATGAATTTTTTTGGTGAATTATGTGCATGTGTATTTAAACCCAATTTTATTATAGTTATTTTAAATTTTTAAAATACTATTTTTATATAGTCAATGAATGCATAATTTTTAGTGTAAATTTTTTGTTGAATCTTCATTATAAATTTTACTATTAAGAAACCTTGGTGAGATTAAGAATAGGATTTTATGTCTATTTTTATTTGGAAATACATGGGTTTTAAATATCCTTATGTCTATAAATATCCAATATCATTGGTGGACTTACCTTGATCGTATTTTAATTGTATGTATTTTGCATCTCATTTTCATGAAAATTGTTTCCCATTTTACAATATTAAATCTTAGTTTATTTTAGTGAGTCTATGTGTTTAACCACCTATGGTTGTCTTTCAAATTTTTGAAAATTATCATAGAAACTTATATGTTTAACTAGGTGTAATATCCCCATTATTCCCTTATCATTTCTCTTTCTTCCCTCCATTTCCTTTTTATCTCATTTATGAACTTTTTGGTTAAAATTATGAAACCCCCACTGTAAATGTTTTTGTTATAAATAGTTGTGAATATATCTTTCTCTAATTTTCTTTTTTGATTTTCAATAAAGTTATCTCTCCTTGATAATAGTAGAGGTATTTGGTCCCCATGTTTTTATCTAACATAAGGATATTGTCCCCATGTTATTGACTAAAATTCTCCATTTTGTGCCCTTAATAATTTTTTTAGCCAATAGTTTATGGTGAATCCAATATGGATCTATTTGCTTTATAAATGATTTTTCATTTTAAATTTCAAGTAACATCTCCTATAACTAAGGTTGGTGATCCATTGAGATTAATTACCTAGTGCTTGCATATTTCTAGTGCTAGTTGACCCCAACCACAATATTACCCTTGTCCCATGGGGAAAATGTTTTGGACCATTGTCTTTGGCCTAGTAAAATGAGTTACACTAAGACTCAAAGATGATATTTGTATATTTTTTTTATTAAAATAGTCAATACAATAATCATATCTTGGATTTCATAGTGTCTTGTAATATTTTGGGAGTTATGCATGAATATTTCTCTATAATTCTTCTTTTTGAAACTCTCATTGGATGTACTATTGATTAGATTTAGCACCTATATGATGGATGCATTGTGACTTGAAACTAATTGAAGAATAAGTTCCTAGATATATTGATATCATTTGTGTACATATGTGCATTATTGTCAGATTTATCAAATTCATAAGTAAGAGAATGAAAAGATGAGATAGATCATAACATGCTTCAATAAAATTTCATAACTAATTTTTGATGTACATTAACCAAGTCATGACAATAAAATTTATGTATTCATTGTATCTCTACATCTAGATATAAAATTCATCTTGATGAGGAATAAGGTAAATAACATGTAAGCTCCATAATAGGAAGTTGTTAACATTGATGACGACATGGTTTTGTTAGGAATGTTTATAAAATTAATTTTAAAACATGATACAACTACTATAATTAATGAAAGAGTGGTGGAAACTTATTAAAATAGCAGACCTTACCATTTAAAAAAGAGATTACAATGTAAAATTCTTAGTTAAACATGTTAGAAGTTTGATAGATAAAAGGAAAGAGTTCTTTGTGTCACATATGCTACCAACCCAAGGAAGCTGGTAGTCTAGGTATTTTGGACATTAAAATTCAAGGCCTTTCCTTGAGGCATTTTTGGTGATGGAGTGTCTAATATTATTCTTTTTCATTGTGTTTCTCAAGGGCTTCCATGTGGTAGAAAGGCTTGATAAATCTTGAGAATTCACTCCCTTCTTGTTAACCCAATGCCACTTAAAATCAATGGTAATTTTATTGTATAAAGCATATGGAAAACATTAGAAAAACTTATGCCCCATCTACATTGGGTTGGTAAGGGTTCAAAAATGGCCCCTGTGTTAATTTCTACTCTCTTTAATGGTATCATTGACTAAAATTTCACAAAGTTTCCTTTACCTTAGTCGCTTGGGTTAAAGGACTAAGAGTAGTAAGGAAAGGTGTGAAGACTATAAGTGATCTATTTTATAATTTGAATTGGTCTTGGCTCACTTGTAAGTAAATTTAGAATAAATTTCATTTAAATAATTAAGCTATAGAGGCTATATCATAAATAAAAGGTTTTATACCTAATGAATATTTGCACAAAATAGTGGTCAAATCCCTCATTCATTGGAAAAAGGATTTGAATTGACCTATAGACACCCATTTCAGTTGATACTT
>JARHVA010005711.1:377500-392500 GCA_037957365.1 Torreya grandis
ACATGACATCACATTTTTATTATTCAATGTATTATATGTGAGCCATCTCTTAGAATGTATTTCATCTTAGAAGGAGGATACTTGATTTGGTAATAGAAATTTGATTATGTTTATAGATAACTAGATGTCAAACACTTCTAGATGTTAATCTTGTACAATTGATTGAAGATTCTCATGAAATTTTCCATTATAGAGAGAATAAAACATATGATCTAATGAAAAAGTATGAATTAAAAAAAAATGAAATTAAAAAGAAGATCAAGCAATGCTAATAAAATGTCTCACACCCCACTAGATAGAGAAGACTAATTTATATATGTTCATGAAACTATATACAAATGGGACCATAATATTCAATCTCGGGTTTCCCAAGATGGTTGTTTTCATAAATGATTTTCCTTATGGATAAGATGACATGACATTTTTTAAAGAAGAGGTAGTTGTGTTAGTACCGAAGACAACACACATCTTTATTTAAAATGAATTTGAATAGAAAACATCTGAGTTATTTGAAAAAATGTCTCTAGAAGACATGGTCTTGTAGAATGCCATTATTACAAACTAGTGAGTTCAAAAAAATCCTAGAAGAATCACAAAGCAAAAAAAAAAAAACCAATATCTTTAGACTAATATAAAATGTGATAGAACACTTCAAAAAATATAAACAACACAATGTAGAATATTTATAGTGTATTCCATGATAAAATTCCTAAGGGAAAAAGAAAATTCAACACAGCAAATAGGATGAGTCAAATCTAGTTTCCATTGTTAGGTATGGTTCATCTAATTAAAAGAAGTATCGTATGTCTTCATAATCACTCAATACCAAATTTTGTCTCTCTAAATTTGTGTTCCTATATTTCACTTTTTGTAATTACTTAAAAAGTTATGTTTTACTTTTGTAAGTTGTAAATGATAATTAATAAAATATTAAAAAAATTACCAAAAAGATGGTTATAAAGGTGGTTATGAGTGGTTACAAATGGTGTGCACCCTCATAATATATAAATACATGTTTTGTGAACTATAAATGGTATTTTTATAGTAGAAATTTTATAAATATGGAAGCAAGTATCTTTATTTATAACTCATCAAAGGATTAATAAAAAATAATTTACTATACTTTATGCATTAACTCTTTCTAGTGATTGATGTGCATAAGTGTGTCAATCCATTTTCATTTTTGTTGTTTTAATTTGATATAATACTATTGTTAGTTATCCAATGAGTACATAATGTTTAGTGTAGTATTTATGTTTAATCTGTATTAGAAACTTTTCTATTGTTAAACTTTGGTGAGATTAAGAAGAGGAATTTATACATTTTTTTTTAGGAAATACATGGATGTTGATTATACTCATTTATAAATATATCAAATATAATTGGTTTATTTACCATTTTCATATGTTTATTTTATGTCTTTCTCATCTCATTTTCATAAAAATTGTTTCCCATGTTACAATCTTAAATCATGCGTTATTCTGGCAAGTCTCTATGTTTAACCACATAATGTTATCCTTCACTTTTTCTATGGTTATAATAGAGAATTATATGTTTAACTAGATATAATAATCACATTCATAATTTCTCCTTTCCTTTCTAATTTCCCTTTTTTCCCTATCATTCCATTTGTTTAGTTTTTATATCCTTCCTGTGCTTTTTTTTGCTAAATATATGAAACCCCCACATAAAATATTTTTTCTATAAATAGTAATAAATAACTCTTTCAATGCTTTAATTTTTTATTCTTAAATAAATGTATCTATACCAAATAATAAAAGAGGCCTTTAGTTCCCATATTATTTTCTAGTGGAAGGACTTTATCCCCATGCTAGTGACCGAATTTCCCCATTTTATCCCAATGAATTGTTTTTTGCCAACAAGATACAAATTTTGTTGGGAACTTTTGTAGAATGCTATGAAATAGGTTGGGAATAGGATTAGACTTTAGCTTAGCCTATTACCATTAAAAAAAGGGAAAATATAATTTTTGATTTGGAATCTTCGTAATTTTTTGAGAATTTAGTTGGTCATAAGCCCAAATAGTAGGATTTGATGTTGGCAGAAGATGAGTTTACCTACAATGACTAAGTCAATGAAAGTACATGATTGTGTCCATTTTAAATATAATATGGGAGGAGACCTAGAGGTGTATATTATTTGAGGATTACCATTGAGATGATTAGGATAAGTTATAAAGGTGAAAACTATGCTTAAATTATACATGATGTGTATAACAATGTCAAGAAGAGACTTGAAGAGAGTGCAAGAAAATATAAGTAACATTTTGATATGTTAAGAAAAAAATTGAATTTTGAGGTTCAACACTTGGTTTTGGCACATTTACATAAGGAGAGAATATAGAATGATGAGTATGAAAAACTTAAGTGGGACAATATTAGATCTAGAAAGATTTTGATGAAGTTTTTAGATAACATTTATGAATTAAATTTGTCAAATAGTGTAGGAATATGACTTGTATTTAGCCTATTTGTACCCATACATTGAGGGATAAATGAGTGACAACATGTATTTTTTATTCATAGATTGGAGAGATAAATTATTACTAGTATCTAGAAAGGAATTGGAAGCCATTATAGATGTTTGAATTAGCAACAAGGTAAGGGAACATGAGTAGCAAAAGTATTTTTTCAATTGTAAGAATGAAGAAGCTAAATATAAAACTTGGATGAACACATCCAAAGTTTAAAATCATTGTAAGAATATAGATGATCTTCCAACAGGTTCATGAGAAGGAGCTCATAGACATTTTCACTATCTTGGGTTTTTAATGTAGGAGCATCCAAGGTGATCGAAAATATTACATCAGTCAAATATATGGTATCTTTTGTTTTTATTTTGGTTTTTATTTATGTCCTTATTTTCTTAATCTTGTTTACCTCTATCAATAATGTTGTAAAAATATTCCTTGTCATAAATAAACTGCCAAGATATTTTTCTTGTTTATAATAGTTTACAGGTACTATGAAAACATGAGTATTTATTGATAATCATTTTTAAAATATGGTAATAATAACAAGTTCAAAATTTTTAAGGTCATAATATATGACACTTACAACTTCTTTACAATGTTTTAGATCTTTTAGAGTTTCCACAGAGGGTTACCAACTTTTGCACTAGTATATGTTCTATTTACTTGTGATAGTGTTGTGTAATTAATTAGATGTGGAAACATGGTGGGAGCATATAACATGACAATTTAAATATTTTCACAAAATTTAAAATCACTTTCAATCACCATTAATACATACTAACAATTTCATTAGAAGTAGGTATCCTTAATTATGGTATTTATGTGGAATAAATTAGATCATAAATGTTTATATTCAAAATATTCTTTGGGACCCATCTCTTAGCATGGATTTCATCTGAGAAGAAGGATACTTGATTTGGTAATATAAATTTAATGGTGTTTATGGATAACCAAATGTTAAACACTTCTAGATGTTAATTGTGTACAGTTGATTGAAGATTCTCATGAAATTTTACATTATAGAGAGAATGGAACATATGCTCTAATTCAAAAGTATGAATGTTAAAAAAAATGAAAACAAAAATAATATCAAGTAATGATAATAAAATGTCTCACACCCCACTAGCTAGAGAATATTAACTTATAGATGTTGATGGAACTATATACAAATGGGACTATAACATTCATGATCAGGTTTCCTAAGATGATTATTTTCATAAATGAGTTTACTTATGGATAAGATGACATGAAATTTTTAAATGAAGCAGGAGTAGTGTTATTACCAAAGATAACACACATCTTTATTTAAAATGAACTTGAATAGAAAACATGTGAGTTATTTGAAAAAATGTCTCCAGAAGACATGATCTTGTAGAATGCCATTATTATAGATTAGAGAGTTCAATAAAATCGAAGAAGAATCACAAAATGACAAGAAATAATAAATATCTTTGGAGTGATATAAAATGTGATTAAATACTTCAATAAATATAAACAATAAAATATATAATATCTATAGTGTATTCCATGATAAAATGCCCAAGGGAAAAAAATCAACAAAGCAAATAGGATGAGTTAAATATAGTTGCAATTGTTATGAAGAGTTCATCTCATCAAAATAAGTATCCTCCTTGATAATCTCTCAATACCACTTCTTATATATCCAAATTTGTGTTTATTGCACTTTTTGTAATTAATTAAAAAGGTTATGTTTGACTTTTTTTAATTTTTAAATAATAATTAATTAAAAAATAAATATATTTTACTAAAAATTTTGTTATAAAGGTGGTTATGAGTGGTTACAAAGGTTTTACACCCTCCTATTATATAAATACATGTTTTGTGTACTATAAATGGGAATTTTATAATAGAATAACTTTTAAAAATATTGAAGGAAGGATCTATATTTACAATCCCATGACGGATTAGTAAAAAATAAATTACAAGAATTTGTGCCATGAATATTTCTAGTGATTGATGTGCATGAGTATGTCAATCCATTTTAATTTTTTTTTTTACAATTTGATATAATACTATTGTTAGATAGTCAATGAATGCATAATTCTTAGCGTAGAATTTATGTTTAATCTGCATTAGAAACCTTTCTATTGTTAAACTTTGGTGAGATTAAGAAGAGGAGTTTATACCTATTTTTATTAGTAAATAAATGGATGTTTATTATACTTATTTTTAAATATATCTAATATAATTGGTTTATTTAACATGTTTGTATGTTAATTTTATGTCTTTCTCTTCTCATTTCCATGAAAAATGTTTCCCAAGTTACAATATTTAATCATGGGCTATTCTAGCAAGTCTCTATGTTATCACATAATGTTATCTTTCACCTTTTTATGGTTATAATAGAAAACTATACTTTTAACTAGATATAATAATCACATTTAGTATTTCTCCTTTCCTTTCTAATTTCCCCCTTCTTCCCATCATTCCCTTTATTTATTTTCTATCTCCTTATACTTTTTTGGTTAAAAATATGAAACCCCCACATAAAACATTTTTACTACAAATAGTTATGAATAACTCTTTCAATGCTTTAATTTTTAATTTTTCAATCATGGAAGCTCTACCTAATAATAAAAGAGGGATTTTTTTCCCACATTACTTTCTAGTATAAGGACTCCATCCCCATGCTATTGACTAGAAGTCCCCATTTTATCCCAATTAAATTTTTTTAGCCAAAAAGATACAAAGTTTGTTGGCAAATTTTTGAGGATGCTATGGAAGAAGTTGGGAATGGGATTAGACTTTAGTTTAGAATATCACCATTAAAAAATGGGAAAATAAAGGTTTAGAATTGGAATCTTGGTAATTTGGTTGGTGATAAGCCCAAATAGTGTGATTTGATGTTGGCACAGGACGAGTTTACTTAAAATGACTAAGTAAACTAAATTACATGATTGACTCCATTTAAAATAGAATATGGGAATAGAACTAAAGGTGTATATGATCTGAGCATTACCATTGGGATGATTAGGATAAGTTCTAAAGGTGAAAACTATTCTTAATTTATACATGATGTGTGTAAGGATGTCAAGAAGAGACTTGAATAGAGTGCAAGAAATTATAAGTAACATGCTGAAATGTGAAGAAAAAAATTGAATTTTGAGGTTTAGCGCTTGGTTTTGGCACATTTAAATAACGAGAGACTACTGAAAGGTGAGTACAAAAAACATAGGTGGAAAAATATTGGACATAACATTTATTTTAGAAAGTTCTCAACTAATGTTTGAAAATTAAATTTGTCAAATGGAGTAGGAATATTAATTATATTTAGAATATATTTACCCTAAAATTGAGGGAAAAATGAGTGAAAACATAAATTTTTTACTCATGAATTGGAGAGATCAATTATTACTAGTAGCGAGAAAGGAATTGAAAGCCATTCTAGATATGTGGATTAGCAACAAGATAAAGGAACATGAGTACTAAAAGTACTTTATGAATTTTAATAATGAAGAAGATAAATATTAAACATGGTTAAACACATCCAAATTTTAAAAAAAATGGTAAAAATATAGATGATCTTACATTAGGTTCATGAGAAGGAGCTCATGGACATTTTCACTACCTTGGGTTTTTAATGAAGGAACATCCAAGGTGAAGGGAAATCTTGCATCAGTCAAATATATGTTATCTTAGGTTTTTATTTTCACTTGTGTTTGTGTCCTTATTTTTTTAATCTTTTTAACATATATCAATAATGTTGTAAAATTATTCCTTGTAATAGACAAAGTGAGATATTTCACTTGTTTCTAATAGTTTACATGTACTATTGAAACATGGGTATTTGTTGAAAATGGTTTTTAAAATATGGTAATAAAAACATGTTCAAAATTTTTAAGGTCACAATATATGACACTTAAAACATTTGTACCAAGTTTTAGATCATTTAGAGTTGCCACAGAGGCATACCATCTTTTGCACTAGTAGAAGTTTTATTTAGTTGTGATAGTGTTGTGTAATTAATTAGATGTTGAAATATGGTGGGAGCATATAACATGACAATTACAACCTTTGAATAAAATTCAAAATCATTTTCATTCCCCATAGAGGCATACTAATAATCTCATTAGTAGGAAGTTTCCTTATGGTAATTATGTGGAATAAATTAGATCATAATTTTTTTTTCAATATATTCTTTGGGACACATCTCTTAGCATGGATTTCATCTAATAAGAAGGATAATTGAATTCATAATATAAATTTGATGATGTTTATGAGTAACAAAATGTTAAACACTTATAGATGTTAACCTTGTACAATTAATTGACTATTCTCATGAAATTTTGCATTATAGAGAGAATGGAACATATGCTCTAATGAGAAAGTATGAACGTTAACAAAAATGAAAATAAAAAGAATATCAATAAATTTTAATGAAATGTCTCACACCCTACTATATAGATAAGATTAATTTATATATGTTGATGGAACTATTTACAAATAGCACTATAACATTCATGATCAGGTTTCCCAAGATGCTTATTATCATAAATAAGTTTACTTTTGGATAAGATGACATGAAATTTTTAAATTAAGAGGGAGTAGTTTTAGTACCAAAGATAACACACATATATATATATTTAAAATTAATTTGAATAGAAAACATGTGAGTTATTTGAAAAAATGTCTCAAGAAGACATGGCCTTGTATAATTCCATTATTATAGATTAGTGAGCTCAACAAAATCCAAGAAGAATAAAAAAATGACAAGAAATAACTAATATATTTGGATTGATATAAAATGTGATTAAACACTTCAATAAATATAAAAAACACAATGTTAAAGACTTATAGTGTATTTCATGATAAAACGCTGAGGGAAAAATAATTCAATAAAGCTTATAGGATGAGCCAAATCTAGTTGGAGCTTTTATGTAGGGTTCATCTCATGAAAAGAAGTATTCTCTCTATTCATAATCAGTCAATACCACTTTTTCTCTCTCTAAATTTATGTTTCTCTATTTCTCTCTCTAATTACTTAAAAAGGATAAGTTTTACTTTTTTAAGTTCTAAATGATAATTAACAAAAAGATAAAATTATTTTAGCAAAAGATTGGTTATAAAGGTGGTTATGAGTGTTTACAAAGAGTTTTCACCCTATTAATATATAAATACATGTTTTGCGTACTATAAATGGGATTTTGATAGTAGAGTAACTTTTAGAAATATTTAAGGATTAATCTATATTTAAAACCCCACAAAGGATTAATAAAAAATAATTTACAAGATTTTGTGCCATGAATATTTCTAGTGATTGATGTGAATGAGTATGTCAATCCATTTTCATTTTTTTTTCCAATTTGATATAATACAATTGTTATATATTAAATGAATTCATAATTTTTAGTGTAGAATGTATGTTTAATATATATTAGAAACATTGATGTTCAAAAACTTTGGCGAGATTAAGAAGAGGAGTTTATACCTATTTTTATTAGGAAATACATGGATGTTGATTATACTTATTTGTAAATATATCAAATATACTTGGTTTATTTACTATGTTTGTATGTTTATTTTATGTCTTTCTTGTCTCATTTATATGAAAAATGTTCCAAATGTTACACTCATAAATCAAGGGTTATTCTGGCAATTCTTATTGTTAAACGACATAATGTTATCCTTCACCTTTTCTATGGTTATCATATAAAATTCTATGTTTAACTAGATATAATAATCAAATTAATATTTTCTCCTTTCCTTTATAATTTACCCCTTCTTCCCATCATTCCCTTTATTTATTTTCTATCTCCTTCCTATACTTTTTCATTTAAAAATATGAAACCCCCACATAAAACATTTTTGCTATAAATAGTTATGAATAACTCTTTCAATGATTTATTTTTATATTTTTCAATAAAATTAGATCTACTAATAATAGAAGAGGGATTTGGTGCCAAAATGATTTTCTAGCGGAAGGACTCTATCCCCATGCTATTGACTGAAAGTCCCCATTTTATCCCAATGAATATTTTTAGCTAACAAGATACAAAGTTTGTTGGAAACTTTTGCTTGATTCTATGGAAGATGTTTTGAAAATATTAGACTTTAGTTTAGCCTATCATGATTAAAAAAATGGAAAATAGAGGTTTTGAATTGGAATATTGGCAATTTGTTGAGAATTTAGTTGGTGATAAACCCAAATAGTGGGATTTGATGTCAGCATAAGATGAGTTTAGTTACAATGACTACATCAACCAAAGTACATGATTGAGTCCATTTTAAATATAATATGGGAGAATACCTACAGGATTATATTATATGAGGATTACTATTGAGATGATTAGGATAAGTTCTAAATGTGAAAACTATGCTTAATTTATAGATGATATGTATAAGGAAGTCAAGAAGAGAATCAAAGAGAGTGAAATAGAATTTAAGTAAAAGATTGATATTTGAAGAGAAAATTGAATTTTGAGGTTTGACACATGGTTTTGGCATATTTTCAAAAGGAGAGATTACTAAAAGGTGAGTATAATAAACTTAAGTGGAATAATTTTGGACCTAGCAATATTTTGAGGAAGCTCTCAGCTAATGTTTATGAATTGAATCTATCAAATGGAGTAGGAATATCACTTATATTTGTCATATTTTTACCCATAAATTGAGGGACAAATGAGTGACAACATGTATTTTTAAGTCATGGATTAGAGAGGTTAATTATTACTAGTAGCTAGAAATAAATTAGAAGCCATTCCAGACATTTAGATTAGCAACAAGGTAATGGAACATGAGTACTAAAAGTACTTTGTCAATTATAATAATGAATAAGATAAATATAAAACTTATATGAACAAATCTAAATTTTAAAAACATGGTAAAAATATAGATGGTCTTACATTAGTTTCATGAGAAGGAACTCATGGTCATTTTCACTAACTTGGGTTTTTAATGTAGGAGCATCCAGGGTGAAGGGAAATCTTGCATCAGTCAAATATATGCTATCTTAAGTTTTTATTTTGGTTTGTTTTTGTTTGCTTATTTTCATAATATTGTTAATCTCTATCAATAATGTTGTAAAAGTATTCCTTGTCATAGACAAAGTGCCAAGATATTTGACTTGTTTCTAATAGTTTACATGTACTATTAAAACATGGGTATTTGTTGATAATGGATTTTCAACTATGATAATAACCACATTTTTGAAAATTTTAAGGTCTTAATATATGACACTTACAACATATGTACCAAGTTTTAGATCATTTGTAGTTTCCATAGAGGCATACCAACTTTTACTCTAGTAGAAGGTTTTTTTACTTGTGACAATGTTGTGAAATTAATTAGATGTTGAGACATGGTCGGAGCATATAACATGACATTTACAACCTTTCCATAAAATTTAAAATAATTTTGAGTCACCATAGGGACATAATATTAATTTAATTATTATGAGGTTTCCTTATGGTAATTATGTGGAATAAATTAGATCATAAATTATTTTTTTCAATGTATTCTTTGGGACCCATCTCCTAGTATGAATTTCATCTAAGAAGAACGATAATTGTGTTGGTAATAAATTTTTTATGATATTTATTAATAACCAAATGTTAAAGACTTCTAGATGTTAATCTTGTATAATTGATTAAAGATTCTCATGAAAGTTTGATTTATAGAGAGAATGGAACATATAATCTAATGGAAATGTATGAATTTTTAAAACAAATGAAAATAAAAAAAAGATCAAGACAAGATAATAAAATGTCTCACACCGCACTAGATAGAGAAGAGAAATTGATTGATGTTGATGGAACTATATACAAATGTGACCTTAATATTCATGCTCTGATTTTCCAAAATGGTTTTTTTCATAAATGAGTTTCCTTATTATAAGATTACATGACATTTTTAAATGAAGAGGAAGTAGTGTTAGTACCAAAGATAACACCCATTTTTATTTAAAATGAATTTAAATAGAAAACGTGTGAGTTATTTGAAAAAAAGTCTCCAGAAGACATGGTCTTGTAGATTGTCATTATTACAAACTAACAAGTATTAAAAAATTTGAGAAGAATAAAAAAATAACTAGAAATAACCAATATCTTTGGAGTGATATAAAATGGGATTATAAACTTCAAAAAAATTAAACAACACAATGTATAAGACTTATAGTGTATTCCATCATAAAATGCCTGATGGAAAAAGAAAATTCAACAAAGCAAATAGGATGAGTCAAATCTAGTTGTAGTTGTTATGTAGAGTTCATCTCTCAAAAATAAGTCCCCTCTCTCTTCATAATCACTCAATACCACTTTTAATCTCTCTCAATTTATGTTTCTCTGTTGCACTTTTTGGAATTACTTAAAAAGATTATGTTTTAGTCTTTTAAGTTGTAAATGATAATTAACAAAAAAATAAAAGTATTTTATGAAAAAGGTGGTTATGAGTGGTTACAAAGGGTTTACACCCTCCTAATATATAAATACATGTTTTTTGCACTATAAATGGGATTTTTATAGTATAATAACTTTCATAAAGATGTAAGGAATTATATATATTTACAACCCCACAAAGGATTAATAAAAAATACTTTACGAAACTTTGTGCCATGAATCTTTCTATTGATTGATGTGCATGAGTATGCCAATTCAATTTTTTTTCCAATTTGATATAATAATATTTTTATATAGTCAATGAATGCATAATTTTTAGTGTATAATTTATGTTTAATCTATATTATAAACTTTGATGTCGGGAAAAGTTGGTGATATTAAGAAGAGGAGTTTATATGTATTTTTTATTAGGAAATACATGGATGGTTATAATTATTTGCAAAGATATATAATATAATAGGTTTATTCACCATGTTCGTATGTTTATTTTATGTCTTTATCATCTCATTTCCATTAATTTTTTTTCCCATTTTACAATCTTAAATCATGGGCTATTCTAGCAAGTGTCTATGTTCAACCACATGGTGTTATCCTTCACCTTTTTAGGGTTATAATAGAAAATTATATTTTTAACTAGATGTAATAATCACATTCATACTTTCTCCTTTCCTTTATAATTTCCCCCTTCTTACCATCATTCCCTTTATTTAGTTTCTATCTCCTTCCTGTACTTTTTTAGTTAAAAATATGAAACCCCCACATAAAACATTTTTTATATAAATAGTTATGAATAACTCTTTTAATGACTTAATTTTTTATTTTTAAATAAAGGTACCTTTACCTAATATTAGAAGAGGGATTTTTTCCCGTATTAGTTTCTAGAAAAAGGAGTTTATGCCCATGCTATTGACTAAACGTACCCATTTTATCCCAATGAACGTTTTTTTAGCCAACAAGATACAAAGTTTATTGGGAACTTTTCTAGGATGCTATTGAAGATGTTAGGAAAAATATTATACTAAATTTAGCCTATAAACATTAAAAATGGGGAAAAAATAGGTTTTAAATTGGAATCTTGGTAATTTTTTGAGAATTTAGTTGGTGATAAGCCCAAATAGTGGGATTTGAAGTTGGCAGAAGATGAGTTCACTTACAATGACTAAATTACATGATTGAGTCCATTTTAAATAAAACACGGGAACATACCTAAAGGGTTATATGATATTAATATTACCATTTATGTGATTATGATAAGTTATAAAGGTGAAAACTATGCTTAATTTATATAATATGTGTATACGGAAGTCAAGAAGAGACTTGAAGAGAGTGCAAGAAAATATAAGTAACATGTTGATATGTGAATAAAATAATTGAATTATGAGGTTTGACACTTGGTTTTGGAATATTTTCATAAGGAGAGATTAATTAAATGTGATTATAGCAAACTTAAGTGGCACAATATTAGACCTAGCAATAGTTTTAGGAAGTTCTCAGCTAATGTTTATGAATTGAAATTTGTCGAATGGAATAGGCATATTGCTTATATTTAGAATATTTGTGACCTTACATTGAGGGATAAATTAGTTAGAAGATTTATTTTTTAGTCATGGATTGGAGATATGAATTATTACTAGTAGTTATAAAGGAATTGAAAGCCATTCTAGACATTTGGATTAGCAACAAGGTAAGGGAACATGAGTACTAAAATTACTTTATCAATTGTAAAAATGAAGAAGATAAATATAAAAGTTGTATGAACACATCTAAAGTTTTAAAACATGGCAAAAATATAGATGATCTTACAATAGGTTCATGAGAAGGAGCTCACAAACATTTTCACTACCTTGGGTTTTTAATGTAAGAGCATCCAAGGTGAAGGAAAATCTTGCATTAGTAAAATTTATGTTATCTTAGGTTTTTATTTTGGTTTGTGTTTGTGTCCTTATTTTTTAATGTTGTTAAACTTTATAAATAATTTTATAAAAGTATTCCTTGTCATAGACAAAGTTCTAAGATATTTCACTTGTTTCTAATAGTTTACATGTAATTTTAAAACATGGGTATTTTTTGATAATGGTTTTTCAACTATGATAATAATCACATGTTCAAAAATTTTAAGGCTATAGTATATAGCACTTACAATATTCATACTAACTTTTAGATCATTTGTAGTTTCCATAGAGGCATACTAACTTTTACACTAGTATAAGTTTTATTTACTTGTGACAATGTTTTGCAATTAATTTGATGTTGAAACATGGTGGGAGCATATAACATGAAAATTACAACCTTTGCATAAAATTTAAAATCATTTTGAGTCACCATAGAGACATACTAGTAATTTCATTAGTAGGAGATTTCCTTATGCTAATTATGTGAAATAAGCTAGATCATAATTTTATTTGGATTCATATAGTGACACCTATAAAATCTAAATCAAATTTTAGACGAGTTGAACTTACTGAAAAAATGTTGTAGTTGTTTCTTTTAGGCATTCCTTATGTCACTTGGTAGAGGGTTCATAACCTTGAAAAATAAATTAGATAGGATTCAGGTTAGAAAATTTTGAATGGTGATGTAAATTTTAGTCTTAAATTGGTGTGTAAAATTTAATCTCAATTGGGTAAGTGATTCCAATGTTATGATAGTTTTTATAACTATCATTCAAATAAAAGATGCATCTATCTCGTCTACAAAAGGGTCATGACCTTTAAGAATAGTTTCTATTTGATTTAGGTCATAAATTTTTTTAAAATGATATAAAATGTATCTTTCAAGGGTTATTTAAAATTTCATCTCAATTGGATAAGTGGAGTTAAAACAATGATTTTTTTTTTGTGACTGTTATTCAATTAGAAACATACATTTATTTATCTTAACGGTTCACTACCTTACAAAAGAGCTACAATGAGAATTAGGTTAAAAAAATTAGTGGGTTGATATAAAATTTAGTTTTATTTATATTTGTTTAATTTTAGATTATTTTTTATGAAAAAAATTATAGTAACTATCATTGAACCGAGAAACATCATTTATGTAGTGTGCGATATTTGGTAGGTTTTTTTTCACCTATGGTAAGAGTTAGTTAAATATTTAGTGGTGATTTAAAATATATTATATAATGTGTGTTTTAAATTTAATATTAATTTAATTAAAGTTATAGTGGGGTTTTTGACTATTGATCAGCCTTAAACATCACCTCACAGGTTTTGGAAATTAAGTGTTGATCTTCAAAATTGAAGTCCACACAAATATTCAACATATTGAGAATGTTAGGGAAGTATAAGAATCAACCCATGAATTTTAGGATTTTATATGAAACGTATGATTTATTTATATAATTTATTTTATGATATGGATCAAGTTGTTTGAGCAGGGTTAGAGTAGAGTAAAACAAAATAGTGTATGTTATATTTTTTCATGTTTTGTCTTGGAAAATAATCCTGCATAGAAGTGTGATGTTTTTTATATTACCTAACCATTGCAATTATTTAATTAATAATAATAATATAAATATTTAAAGTAATTTTTTTTTTGCATGTTTGGTCTAAACTTATCTCTGTCTACGTGAATATTGAAGCCTTAGCTAATTAGGGGTTATTCTTAGGTGGATTATCTATCTTTGATTGCATTATTATGTGACATAAATTAGTGGATCATATAAACATATTAAACATTATATAGAATAATTTATAGGTGGAATAAAAATATATTTTGATGTCTTATAAATCCATATCTACCATAGGATTTGTCATTTTAGATGACACGATCTCATACTGTAATACATAATCTACACTAGGCTCATTGGATTGATTTTGCGGTTGAGAAATATAAGCATATTTAATATTCTAACTTATTTTAATTGTGAAAATTTCATGTAAAAAGTAATCTAATTAATTAAATTCATTAATTTATTAATATCGTACATCGTAGAACCATCTTAGAGCATACTCTGTTAACCTCATGGGAATAACTTAATAAACAACCTATCATTGGATGCATAGTACAAATAATTTACGTGAAATGTTGTCTAATGTTTCTTGAGGTCACCTTTTCCATGATAAAATGTAAACTTGGGTGACACAAAATAGGTGGAAAATGATAGACTAAAATATTTTTAGACAATGGAGTATACATTAAAAGTCAAGTCAA
>JARHVA010005711.1:400000-402500 GCA_037957365.1 Torreya grandis
TTATGATGATTTCATGGGATCCCTAAACAATCCATGGAAAAAATAAATGGTTTGTGTGTATGAAACTAAATTTGAGAAGTTGGAAAACCAAACCAAGGGTTTAAAATTATTTTTTCAAGAATATTTTCATCAATGGGATCAATGATATAATTTTCATGGATATTAAGATGTTTAAACCAAAGAACGTGATTGAAGAATTATGATTAGCCAAGCTTGTAGGACATATGATCACTTACCAATGTCAATATTTCAATGTTGGTTATTTAAAAGCATATATATCACCATGTCAAATAAAAAAAACTCCTCCATAATTCATTCCATTGAATGCCGTATGGAGGCAAAAATGTGTGTTTGTCATGAAAATAGGATATGTTACAACTATGACAACAAATGGGGTAGAGGGAACAAGTGCATTGAATAGAATTTATATTTTTTAGATGTAAAATCACCCCCATATGTTGAATAAATAAAATATTCTCAATATTCCCATAAGGAAAAATATGGATTTGAAGAACCTATCACCACAGAGTTGTATCCTTAAATTATGATGAGTGTTTTGGCTGGGGTAACACTTCTCAAACTATGAGATTAAAAGGTTAATTTAATAAATAGGTCCTCAATTTTCTCATTGAATTTAGAATAACATATATGTTAATTTATACTCAGCTATCTAAATAAGATGATAGTCTCTTGTACCCCTTTTCTAGATTTAAAGTGATGATTTTCAATGTGGAAACATTAATATGTGATTCTAGATGTCACAATGTTCAAATATTTATATGGAAATATACCCTAAAATATAAATTTTTTATTTGTCCTTTGGGGAATGTGATGTGGTTCTTGGATCCTAATGGTTATGAACTTTTGACCCTATCTTATGGTAAATTTAAAAAATTTGGGTGCAACCACGATCATATAGTGCCATCAATTACCATCACATGAAGAATATATTCAATAAAGGATCACATGGAATAATTATTTAACTCTCCTCTATTCACCTGAATACATCTCTAAATTGATACGAACCTACTAACTTAAAAAATGTTCTAACCAAACATATATTGATATTTAAGGAACTAAAAGGATTGCCACCTTATTTCATAAAATACAATTGTATTAAAATCCTTATAGGTAGTTTACCCACCAACATTTCACCACAAAGATAGCTATTTTTTACATAAAACAAAAATACATAATATGGTTTAATAAATCCTTTAGGAAAGAGTCATTCATCTGATCACAAACCCATACTCCTCCCCAATTTTACTAGTCCATAATAAATATGGATCTTGGATCTATTTATTGATTTTGGTGAGCTAAATAAGGTCACTACGAAAGTTAAATTCCCTATCCTAGTAATAGATGAGTTTCATGGTGCCCACTTCTTCTCCATATTAGATCTATGATATGTATTTAAACAAATCCACCTTTGGGATGAAGATATTATAGAAAATTATTTTCATACACATGTTGACCACTATAAATTCATGTTCATTCCTTTTACGCTTACCAATTCCCATTCGACCTTACAGGGGTTGATGAAAAAATTAATTATCCTTTTTTTTTATAGAAATTCATTCTCATCTTATTGTATCATATCTTGGTTTACAATAAAATTTTAGAACAACACCTTCAACACCACAAAATGGACTTTAAATTTATCAAATACAACCATATATATGAAAAAAGTTGAAAATGTTCATTTGGTAAAGTAGACATGGACTAACTAGGTGCCATATTGTTCCAACAACCATCATTAAGGTTAACCCAACAAAAAATGAGACCATGAAAAATTGGCCTATATACAAGACACTCAAAATCCTTCATGGATTCCTTGGCTTTAGTAGGTAATTATTCAAAAACTTTAGAGGTTTTTGGAAAATCTATACCCCATTGATTTTCATGGTAAAAAGACTCATTTTTATTATCCTTCATAGTTAAATAGTCTTTTGGGGTACTCAAATAAGCTATGTGTAGTACATTTATTTTAGCAATGTTTGGTTTTTCAAATAAAATTTTCATTGAATGTGACACATTTGGTAATGGTGTTGGTGTTATCATCATAAGAGAATAATAGCTCACCATGTTCACCAAGAAATCCCTTAATGGGCATAATTTGGCATAGTGAACATGTCAGAAGGAAACAATAATTATCCTCTGTGTTGTCAATAAGTGGAGACCATACATATTATTTTTAAAACTTTCCATAAAAAATGATGACCGAAGCCTCAAATAATTCTTAGACCAACAAGTCTATTCCCTAGTCCAATTAAAGTGGGTTTTCAAATTTATGAGGTATAATTATGATATCACTTGTAATAAGGGAAAAGTAAATATGGTCATTTATTTACTCTCAAGATAAACATGAATTATATAAAAAATGTTTTCCTTGCCTATCCTTATTTCAAAATGGATGTAGGACATACAAAAAGATTACAATAAATATAGTCACATTTACTAAATCATTTGACAATTATTTGTGGACCTCAAATCTAAACCC
>JARHVA010005711.1:410000-495000 GCA_037957365.1 Torreya grandis
ATTACAAATGGTAATTGATTGAAATATCATAGCTCTTCCCTTGTTAATGGAGATTGATATGAACAAGGCACAACTTGAGGGGATTCTATATCAATGCATATTATGATTTGCATAGATACACATGGCACTATAAATAAATGCTTTGGTTTGAGACTAAATATACAAAATATAATTAAGGTTGATGATGATAATACACATATGAATGAGTTGGTAGCACATCCAAATGTGAAGTTGAAGATATTTTCCTAACATTTTCTAAATCAAGTTGTGAAAGAGACCAATCATAATATTGATTTGTATATTGCTTATAGAGTTTTGGAGGAACATATTTCATATATTATTACTATGAAACATATAATAAAATTACTTAAAAAACCTAAAATTACATTTATTGAAAGTGAGATTATTAATGATGATTTCATCAATGTGCCTTATTTTGTGTAAACTTTTATTCATTCATGTATTATACACAGTGTTATGGTGGATAAAGGTTCAAGTAAAAACATTAAAACTATGACATAACTTATTGATATTGGGAATACACATATATATTTAAGTAATAAGATTACTACAATAAAAGGATTCAATGGAAAGAGACAAAATAATCTTCAAAGAATTATGTCCAATGACGTGTTACCTAGTTTTCCATTCAAGGAATTATGTTAGATTTTATGGTAGTGCCTAAAATAATCTTCAAGTAATTATGTTAATGTTTATGATATGGACTAAAATAATCTTTAAGGAATTATGTTAAATTTTATGGTAGAATGATGTGATGTTGGACGAATGATGTGTTACCTAGTTTGTCATGTCGTAATTTGGTTTTAAAGACTACTCCACATGCTCCACAACAAACACCATCTTATTCTCCTAACATACATTTAATTTCACAAGTTACTATGGATTATATATCTACACAATAACACATGATGATCTTAATTTTTATGATAATAAAATATATTTTGTACCACATGATCACTTATTCCATTTGGATAATGATACATAAGTTAATCCTCACCAATAATGTGTGGCATCTATACTAGTCGATATATCACCTACATATTCACATACCCTTAATGGGATAGTTGGATAGTAAGATAATATTTCAAGTTTAAAACTAGTACAATAATTATAAAATCAATAAAAAAAATTAACAAAAAATTAAAAGATTAAAATATTAAAAAAATTCAAAATTTGGACCTATGCATCATATTATTTACTACTAATGTGTTTAATTGATGTTATTTATCATATAAATGTTGAATTACATATATATTTCTAAATAATATTATTTTCATAGTATACATGAGTAGGATGTAGGACATACATGTTACATGTGATACATAGACATTCCCTACACATAGGGCTACCTTTATATATTAAAGGCATGCCAATACTAGGGGAAACTTGATAAAATTTATAGGTTATATATTTATATGACCACTATGGTTATCATATTGAGCTAATTAAATTATTTATACATGAATTTCTCTTACATACATTCTATAAGGCAATATTCCATATGGATATTGTTATTTTTTAGATCTAGTGATGACAATCATTGATTATTGATGCATAACATGTACAAAGAAAACATCCTTATCCTTGTTTTGTGGTACACTTTCGTAGACAAAGGCAATTTAGTTCAATTCCTCATATAAGTTTACCAAATCTCATTTCTTTATTTAAATGGATTCTATTAGGTTCTATAGGATCACATGGACCTCTCAATCAAATATTAACTTCTCTAATAATTACTAAGATTCATCTCAACTCCTTCCACAATTTTGACTTTACTAAACATGTTTGTTCTTCGTCAACACCCACCTTTGTAGTCATGTTTCACTCAAACACCATTATGTATGAACATGTACATTAACCCACCTAAGTTATGAAACTTGTTTGTAATACCATTTATTGATTTATTTATTTCCCCAAATTTTCAATCCTAAACTCACTCTTTAAGTCGCTTTTGAAAGCTTAGTTATCTCTCTATTTATCCTTCATTAGGTCTCTTAGATCTTTATCCCTGTTTGTCACACTTAGTTTACAATATAAGTATGGAGACTTGATTATATATCTTTTAAATGATTTAATATATTAAATAACTTGAATATTTATAATAATACAAATTTTTGGCTAATTTGATTGTTTAGATTAGGAGTTATATAATAAACGCTAGTTTAGGTTTTTTACTTCCCTAAGACAATCTAAGAGTAGGAAAAATCCATTTATGAATGAAATCAAACATTTTAAAGAACCAAATATGTTTTATCAGGTCTGTATGGACCTAATTCAACTTTTAAAATTGATATTTTTACACTTTACTACAATTGTGTAGTATTAAAAATTCAAAACACACTTAATTGAGCATACAGACTGTTTCCAGGTCTGTGTCAAAGTTTTGAACGCCCTCACTTATTTTTTATTAATAAAAAGTTAAATCACATTAAAATGATTTAATTATTATTTCCCATACATTATAAATCCTTTCAACTCAATTATTTGTTCTTTTTCATTCAAGAATCCAACTGCACAGTCCACTATTAAAACATGCAATCTACAAGAAATAATAGGTTTCCTTGTTATAACTATAAAAAGCCTTAAATATCCACTCTCTATATATTATTATGATATTTTAATTAACACTACACAAACTTTATTTTCATTTCTAAAGGTCCATCTACTTCTTTTCATTCGTTCATAAAAATTGCATCAGTTTGCAAATAAGGAAACTTGACACAATAGGGGTTTATGATTAGTCTTGTTGGAGCATTCAATGATATGTATAATGTCATATAAGGTATAAATTTACGTTCAAAAATATTTATAAACAATATAAACTTCAATTAAATACCTTTTATTAGTAGTTTCAAGACATATAATATGCATTATAACCAATAACTCACATATAACCCTATTTCTTGTTCCTATCAGAACAGGGGTCTATGCATAAAGAGACTTTAGTTAGAAAATGGTTTTAATAACATTCCATGAAATATATAAATATTAAAAACATTATACTAACCATAAATAATACTCATACTATCCATATAGTTCAGCAAATTACTAATTGAAAGATGAAGTCTACCATCTAGTAGAATAGTCAAGGACATGATTTGTCTATATTCACAAACCAAGATTATTTTCCCTTTGTATATAGAAAAAAAGGTTAACCAAAAGATATATATTTTCCTTGAAAACATTTGTAACAACTTTGAATATCATCCATCTAATTTAAAACACTTAAAAACTATAACAAAGATCTCCAACAGGGTCTGTCATACTTTTGTTCAAAACACAACAAGACAATAAAAATTTCACATTTTTCTTCATCCAAATATGTTAAAAAATTCATTCCCCATTCGTAAAATCTTGTTATCTCTATTAAAGTTTTATACCTTTAAGTGAAAATGAGATATCCAAAGATAAAATTGACTTCTAGACTACTACCAATGTGTATAACCGAATCTTGATGTTATAGACTATGTGGAGGTCTATTTTATGCATTACATGGTTCTTGATTTTCACATACATGACATGTAAAATCACACTATATAATATTAACCATATAGTGGCCCTTCATTACTATCTAACCCCTTTTTACACTTGATACATCTACCAACTTCATAACTTATTCAAAAGTCCCTCAAGAAGGCTTGTTAAGATTCAAATATTCAAACTATGCATTTTGGAAGGGAAACATTAATTCAATTTTTTTGCACTATAATACTACATAAACTCCATAATGGACTTCCTAAGACCTATAACAACTATAAGCCACTTACTAGACCAACTTAAGACCAAAAAAAGATCAACTTGGGGTCATCAAGAGATGCCCTTGCATCATACTACTAGGTTAAGGAATATTTGCCACATATATGGAACGATACACTTGGTAAATATTGTTTCCTATATAAATTTAACTCTTCTTGAAGTTTTTTACCTCCACTTTCCTCTCATAAAGGTGTATATCCTCCTAGGTCCCACATCTATGTCTCCTCTACTTCACCTTTATACCTGCACAAGAAATAATAGTGTTAAACAAAACATATTTGTTGCATTTTTCTCCTTTCCATGTAGGTGTACTCCAATATTCCTCTTCTCCAATCTATTCCACATTCTTATTCAATACATATTCAACCAATATATCACATTTTCACTCTTCTTGCTTCACCAATACTTTCATACTACCCATTCCTCCTGATCTACAACTTTTGATTGTCCTTCTTCTTCCTACTGTATATCATCATTTTCATAGTTGATCTCTATATTTTGTAAATGCATAAGATGTATGATCTCTTGCTTTGTCTCATCTCTTTGATTGTCCTTATAGACATATTTTATAGTTTCCAACTCTTATACATCCTCTTCTTTTTCATATTTTGTAAACATTCAACCATACCTTCTTTTTTTGCTTTCCCTATACCTATAATTTTGTCACAAATCAACATATCAGAAATAATATTTGAATCCTTCATGGCTTCCTCATGGGATGCCTCTTTCTTGATTATTTCATCCTTCATATTCTTCTCTTCTTTGTTGTCATATCCAAACCATCTCTTTTACATCTCAATTTCAATGTCAGACTCCATATTTTTGTCCCCTATTTCATGTACTTGGATGTCATGCTTGTATTATTTTTTTATCTCTCTCTTCACTTTATTTTATTCCTTTGGTATCTTGAGCAATCCTAAACCTTCCATAGCATGATTCCAATATTGCATCATCATCATGAGTCTTTCATGCTTTATTGCCTCTTCACCTTTTAAGGGTAATAGTATATATACCTCACCATCATGATTAATGTCATATCTATTCTCCTCCCCATCATGTGTGGCATGTCTATCATACTTCCATGGCCTCCCTACAAATAAATGGCATACGTCTATAGGCATAATATCAAATAATACATTATCTCTATATCCAGCTATCTAAAACACAACCCAACTCTATTCCCTTACCAATATGAGGTGTCCTCTCTAAACCCATGCAATTATCTATGGCTCTAAATGTTGTATTATCTTTAACCTTAACCTCTACACCATATCTATTGAAACTATATTATTATTACTACCACCATTAATAACCAAATTACATACTTTACCATGGGCTTTACATCTACTTCTAAACAAGCTCTTCCTTTGGATTGGTTCCATGCTTTGTTTCTACTACATTAAGACTCTCCTCATGAGCAATGACTCATTCTTGTCATGTGCTCTTTCCTCATTCATTTCTCTCACTCTCTACTATTACATACTACTATTCATACCTCTTGGACACTTTTTTGCCTTGTATCCATCTCTATGACAACTCAAACATTTCCCTTGAAATATTTATATTGGTATTTTCCTCATTGGACCTTAATTATTTCTCATCCTATCATCTAAAAATGTTCTAACCTACCTTGCATTGTGCTATGGCATGCCTTTTTTTGAAATTTTGCATGCACTTATGGTCTCCCTTGAGCCACCTCTCTATTCTCTCTCTCATCCATCCTTGCTTGAAAACATTCTCCTTACTTTTTACATTCTCTTACTTCTTTTTATTCTCTCCTCTTGATAATATCCTCTATATCCTCCATTCTCATCATCAATGGAGTAATCAATTGGCTTACCTTGTTTATCATCTACTAGACCATATCATTATCTTCTCTAACTTGCTCTCTATGGAGTAATGTATTTGATCACCTATCCTAAAATATAATTCACAACACATTGTTAATCCTTTCAACATTCCAAAAAATCTTTCCCTGATCTCTGATACTAAAATGATGCAGAGCATGTATAAATAAAACATCCTTACCCTTGTTTTGTCATAGACTCACTTAGACAGAGGTAATTTAGTTCAATTCCTCATATAAGTCTACCAAATATCATTTATTTGTTTAGATGGATTAGGTTAGGGTATATAGGGTCACCTATACATATCACTCAAATATTAACTTCTCAAATACTTCCTAAGCTTCATATTAACTCCTTACATAATTTTGACTTCACTAAACAACTTTGCTCTTGGTTAACACCCTCCTTTGTAATCTTATTTCACTCAAAAACCATTATGTATGGACATTTACCTTAACCAACCTACATTATAACACTTTTTTCTAATAAATTTTATTGATCTCTTTATATCTGTAAAGTTTCAATCCCAAACTCACTCTTTACATCCCTTTTTAAAGCTTAATTAGCTCTCTATTTATCCTTCATTAGGTCTCTTAGATATTTATCCCTATTTGTGAAACTAATTTTATTATATCAGTACATAGACTCAATTATATGTATTGGAAATGTTTTAATCAATCAAGCACTTGAATATTGATAATAATACAAAATTTTGGATAATTTCACCTAATAGATTAGGAGTTATACAATAAACCCTAGTTTATGGTTTTTACTTCTCTAAGACAATCCAAAAGTAGGAAAAATCCATCTATGAATGAAATAAAACATTTAAAATTACCAGAAATGGTTTATAAGTTATATATCAACCTAATTCAACTTTCATAATCAATATTTATACAATTTACTACCATTGTCTAGTATTAGAAACTTGAAATACACTTAACTAAGCATACAAACTATGAGTTTCTAATTATGTGTCAAATTTTTAAAACCCCTCACTTATTTTTTTATTAATCACAAGGTAAAATCACATTAAAATTATTTAATTAATCTTTCACATAAATTATAAAGACTTTTAACTCAATTATTTGTTCGTTTCCATTCAATAATCCAACTGCACAATCCACTGTTATAACATGCAATCTATAGGAAAAAATTAGGGTTCCTTGTTATAAATATCAAACACCTTAAAGATTAAATCACTATACTTTATTATGATATTTTAGTTAAGATTAAAAAATATTTATTCACAATTTTGAAGGTTTGTCTACTTCTTTGCATTCATTCATTGAAATTGTATTAGTTTGTAAATAAGTTAACTTCACACAATAGGGGTCTATGATTAGTTTTTTATTAGCATTCAATGATATGTATACTATCATATAAGGTCTCAAATTATGTTTGAAAATGTTTATAAAAATATAACCTTCAATTAAATACCTTTTATCAGTATTCTCAAGACATACAATCTATATTATAACCAATAACTCATATACAAGCATGTTTCTTGTTTCTCTCAGAATAAGGGTTTGTGTATAAAGAGAGCTTACTTTCTAAATGGTTTTAATACCATTCCATGAAATATATAAATATTAAAAAAATTATACTAGACTAAATAATACTCATACTATCCATAAAGTTCATCACATTACCAATTTGAACATGAAATCTACAATCAAGTAGAATTCTGAGGGACATGATTTATTTGTGTTCACAAACTGGGATTCATTTCCCTTTATATATAGGAACAAAGGTTTACCAAAGGATTTCCATTTGAATTCAACTCATTTGGAACAACTTCCAATATCATTAGTCTCACTAAAAACACTTACAAAATATAATAAAGACCTCCAAAATGGCCTATCATACTTTTGTTCAAAACACATCAGAGACTATCAAACTTTCACACTTTTCTTCATTCCAATATTTAAAAAATATATTTTCTATTCATATAAGCTTTTTATCTCTATTTATGTTTATACCTCAAAGTAATAATGAGATATACAAATACAAAACTTATTTCTAGACTACCACCAATGTACATAACTAAATCTTGATGCTATAGACTATGTGGAGGTCTGTCTTATGCATTACATGGTTCTTAATTTTCACATACATGACATGTAGAATCACACTAAAGACTAATAAACATCTAGTATAACTTCAATACTTTCTAACCCCTTTTTACACTTGATACATCTACCATCTTCATAATTTATTCAAAATTCCATCAAGAAGGCTTGTTAAGATTCAAATATTCAAACTATGCAGTTTAGCTAGAAAATATCAGTTCATATTCTATGGACAACAAGACTACCTAAACTCGACAATGGACTTCCTAAGACCTCTAAAAACTAACAAAAAATTACTATACCAAATTAAGACAAAAAATGGATCAATTTAGGGTCATCATGGGATTCCCCTACATTATTTATGTGGGTTTGAATTTATAATTTAATGGGTGCTTGATGTTGATGATTATTGCATTGTATGATTAACATGTGTTCTATGAGTGACTAGATTGTTTGTCCCATAATGCATTATTTGTGTTGGGGATCCTATAGTTTATGTCATTACCATTTTCTTCCATGTCATATTAGAGTCAAGTCAATGTTTTGACATCTTGAGTGTTTTTGTGCATCAAGATTAGGGTTAATTTTTAGAGGCCATAATGGAAAATATATTTGAAATATTTGGTGAATATGCTAAAATTTGATTAATTAGTGTAGTGAGTCCTTTATGGGCAATGGTGAATCCTTTTTTTCTTAGTTTTTCCATATAATATTTTAGTGGTACTATTATATAGACACTAAATGATTACATTGAAAGTATATGTTGAATGCCCATGCTAGATGCTTGCATCAGACATCCATGCCAAGAGTTGTGTCCTTAAACCATGCTAAACAGTTGTGATGTTTAACTTTGTTGATTGACTACATAATTTGGATGTGTTGAATGATTATTCCAAATGACTATGCCAAATGACTATACTAAATGGTTGTTCTAAACAATAGAGATGAACCACCTAGTATAATGATACATAGCGACTGGTGTACAACAAATGTCCATCATTGGATGGTTATGATGGATGGATTTCTAAGCATCCAATGTGAAACATTGATCCTGGAACATGCTGATGGGTGAATTGTATGGCTAGTCTACTATCTGATTACCTAACTACCCTCTCTATTTTTTAAATACACATCCCCTACCCTCATTTTTAACATTTTATACGATATATTTCTCATCCCCCTTTTCCCCTACATCAATTTCGTAGACATTGAAAGAAAATTGATTTTCAATAACCTTCTATGCCCAAACATGTATAGGTTCATGGAGTTACCAGATACATATAATGATTGTATGAAGTATGAAGTATACATTGTGGTACTAAAAATAATTATGTATTCCTATGACCATAATTAGAAGATATTCAACATGAATGTGGACTTAAGAATAATTTGCTTTGGTACCTTGTAAGAAGATGTTTATAAATGTATAGCCCTAGTGAGTTCAAAATATATCCCTAGTGAGTTCAAAAGCAATGTTGATAGATGAGGAAAAGAAGGTTTTGGTGATAAGTTTTGGCTTGCATATTGGTCAAACTAGTATGTAATTATAAATTTGTTTTTATATTCAACATTCAACTTTTAAGATGTAAAATCCTCATTTTTTCTTTTGTTTCGGATAGTCAAAAGAGGGGTCTCCATGTTGAAGATGTTACTAACCCTTTTTCAAATTAATGGTTAGAATTTTCCAAGAAACAATATCATTGTAAGGAAGTCTAGTAGGTATTCCTTATTGGGCACTAATTTACATTATTCGTACTCTTAGTAATTTAAGAAATGACTAATTTTCTTTGTATTCTGCTAAGATAAGGCTTGAATTAAATTGTGCTTATACCAATCCTAGTTCTAGTATTTCTTATTTAATTTTTTTGGCATTGTACTATGAGGCCTTATATGACCTTTTAAAATCATAGGTTATATCATGTCCCCTTCTAGTTGACATCTTTCCGAGTAGATGATTAGCCTATTATGTGACCCTCATAGGCTGATGGGATGGATAAAGGGTCTTGATGGAGCTTGGCCTGGATTCAAGTAGTAAAATTTTTCCCGTTGGCTTTCATTTGGGCTCTTTCGAACATGTATTAAGGGAGATATTAATATTTGATTGATTTAATTAAATATTAATTATTTGGTCTAATTTTAAAACCCAAATTCTAATTTAAGAAACCCTAATTCTAATTTAAGAAAATCTAATTAGGGCAAGCACACCTTTTTGAGGGTATAAGGGTTTCTCATGGGAGAGAGTTGGATTATGATTATGATTATTGATTGAAGACAATTTTTGCTAAGGATTTTCTTGAGAAGACTGAGCCAAGGGTTCCAGTATTCTATTTGCATTGAAGAACGTTCCCTCTTCAGTGTGAGCGATTCAGAGGCTGTGAGATATCAGCTGATTTATTGCCAGGTTGAGAGATAACTTCATACAGAAGTTATCAAAGGTATTTATTTTATTAGGTTTTGATTTAGATATTGCACAGATAGATATTTTCCATATTAGAGCCATATATTTTGAGAGCAAGTGTTCAGCATACAAATTGTGCTATATTGTATTGGCAGCCGTATGAAGTCTGTACATATCTGTGTAAATCTGTTCACATCCACAGAAAGTGTAGAGACCGACATCGACAGGTAGAGAGCCATAGCGGCTAACATGGGCCAACCCCCATACCCACGTCCATAGGTTTACACCACCAGGAGACTAACGGTGGTAGTATAACTGATGTCGGTGACTGTGTTTTTGACACAGCAGGCTGAGATGGACTAGATCCAGGTTTTATTCCTAGTCTATGGAATACTCAGGTTTTTAAGACCGTATTTTAACATTCCTTTATATGCATGATAGAGTACATCTATTCTAATAATCTAGGTGAATAAATAAGAGATTATACTATGGTTTATTTATCTATTTGAATTTATCTCCAATATTGTATCTTTATTCATGCAAAATATCAAAAAGGGTAAAATACAAAAAATCAATTCAATAATATTCAGTTTTAGATTTCAAGGGAAAAAGGGGATATTACAGTGGTATCAGAGCTAAATCCTACCATCTTGAGTGTTTAACAATCTTATGCAGCCATAAGAGTTGGGACCACACAGGTATTTCACACGCAGTAGAGCTTTGCTTAAAGGCGACCAGGGTTTAGAATAATAGCCAATCACCATGAGTGATAGGCATAATGATGAGCAGGACACCAAATAATTCTTCCAAGTTATGGTTACAAGCCAGCAACAGAGGAATTAGGCAATACATGCACTCACTACTATGGTAGATAGGATGAACCCACCTATTAGACAGAATGGGGAACAAGCAGATAACAGAAGTGCTATTGTTAATTAGAGACCACATCTAACCCATTCTAGGACAGCTGATAGGCCTGCATGGCCTATGTTTGTTCAGGAAGAACCAAAGGCTCTAGTAGAGGAGGTGGCAAGAGATCCCCTAGTTGCTGACACACTTATGGCAGTGAATGAGGAGTGGGATTATTATCACCTGAGGTCAGAGAGAGGATTAGTTTTGACTGGTTCATCACACAGAGGTGAGAGCATAACTGAGGGCGACAAGATTGGAGACCTAGACATCAAAATAATAATCTAAATCATGCTACGAGTAGGCTCACATTAGCGATGTTTGATGGTAGTGGTAAGGTCACAACACAGGCTTGGATTAGTAAGCTAGACACTTTTCTCACATTGCATCTAATGGCTGAGAGAGATGTTATCAAGTATGCGACACTGCATCTTGAAGGAGTAGCTCATGATTGGTGGCACCAAGGGATGGTGACACTCCATCATGATTAGATCACATCTTATCAAGAGTTTGTGGATAGGCTAGTGGAGCATTTTGACCAGAAGGATCCAAAATCCTATTTCAGGGAGTTGGCTCAGTTGCGCCAGAGTGGTAGTCTAGAGTCTTACATTGGTGACTTCCAAAAGTTATCAGTTATGGTTCCTGACATTTCAGAGAGGTGACTTGTAATGCTCTTCATGGAGGGATTGGTAGAGCCATTAAGAGGTTAGATCAAAGGCTTTGATCCTCCTTCATTATAGGTAGCTATGAAGAAGGCATGTAGTATGGAAATGGCAGCCCCATCCAGTAAATCTAACTCTAGAGGTACTTCTTCATTCAGGGATAATAAGGGCTTCAACTGGAATAGAGAAAGACCAAGTTTTAACATAGATAAATCAGGTGTTAAGAATGATTCAAAGGCCAACCCAGTAGCACCACCGTTGGATAGAGAGGCTCTTAATGATATACATACGAAGAAGCTTTGTTTCTACTGCAAACGTCCCTATGATGCCAATCACGATTGTCCTTTAAGGCCTAAGGGCAAGACAAATAGAGTGATGTGGGCTTATTATGAGGATGTGGAATTAGAAGATTTCAAACATTAGCAGAGTTTTGAGGAGCTAGAGGCTGAGGCTTCAGAGCCTAAGGTAGATGCAGAGTCAGAGCTACATATTTAGGAGGCACGCCTATCTAGCATCCAGCAGGAGGGCTCATTCAGACTCCATGGATTTTTGGTAGGATAGAGGGTCATCACCCTTCTTGACATGGTAGCCACACATAATTTTACTGATACCAGATTTGTGGAGAAGTGTGGACTCACCATAGAAGAGTTCGAGGGCATTAGAATTAAGGTGGCTGATGGTTACACCCTTAGGTGTGAGCGGATGATTAGAGATCTCCCATTGCACTTGAACAACTATGAGTTCAAGGCTGATTATTATGTGGTGAACATGGGGGATATAGATTTGGTCTTGGGCATGAAGTGGCTTCATTCCCTTGAGGTAGTCACTCTTCATCTTAAGGACATGGAGATCCGTTTTGATGTTGATGGGAAGACACACATTCTTAAGGCAATATGGGACGGCAACATCAAAACTATTTCTTTTCATCAGATGGAGAGGCTCATGAGACACGACATGGTAGAGTGGGCTGCTGAGTGCACATTGGCACCAATACAGGAGGGACATTAGAAGACTGAGTATCATCTTGACATTCAGCAGTTGAGAGTCAAGCATGATAAGGTATCTAGTGATATTCCACTAGGGAGACCTCCAGATAGGGGCATTGAGCACATTATTGAGCTTGAGGAGGGTGTTAAGCCCATTATGATTAATCCTTATCGACATCCTAAGCGATTGAAGGATGAGATCAAAAAAACAATTAATGAGTTACTTTTTATGGGTCACATTCGGCCTAGCAAATCACCATTCGCTTCTTCAGTTGTTCTGGTGAAGAAGAAGGATGGCACCCTACGCATGTACATTGACTGTAGAGCCTTGAATAAGAGAACCATTAAGAATAGGTATCTAATACCTTGTATTGATGATCTTATTGATAAGCTCCATGGTGCACACTACTTCATGAAGATAGACTTAAGGTTAGGATATCATCAGATCAGGGTTCGTGAGTAGGACGTTGAGAAGACAACTTTTCGTTGCCATTATGGACACTATGAGTTTGTAGTGATGCCATTTGGGCTCACTAATGTGCCAGCGACATTTTAGTCCACCATGAATAGATTCTTCCATTCACTGTTTAGGAGGTTTGTACTTGTTTTTTTATGACATTCTTATATACAGCAGGACTTGGCAGGAGCATTTGGCTCATCTGGAGACTGTACTTAGCATCTTCAAAAGGGAGTCCTTGTATGCCAAGGAGTCCAAATGTGATTTGGGGATGACCAAATTGTTATATTTGGGTCATATTATTAGTGCAGGGGGAGTGTGGATGGATCCTGAGAAGATCTACGCTATCATAGACTGGCCTATTCTAGCAAACCTGACACAGCTACAGGGATTTCTAGGTTTGTGTGGGTTTTATCGTAGATTTGTGAATGGTTATTCATGACATGCAGCCCCTATGATGGATTTGACAAAAAAGGGTGCTTTTTGTTGGACACCTAAAGCACAGGAGTGTTTCATGAGGTTTAAGGAGTTGATGACTACGTGCCCAGTATTGGCACTACCTAATTTTTTGAAGCCTTTTGAGCTTCCGTGTGATGCTTCAGGCGAGGGCATTGGAGCAGTGCTTATGCAAGACAAGCACCCCATAGTATATGAGAGCCATAATCTCAAGGGAATAAAGAGACTGTACAACATTTATGATAAGGAGATGCTTGCTATCATGCATGCCTTGGCAAAATTTAGGCAATATCTCATGGGCAGCACATTTTGCATCAAAACGGACCACAATAGTTTGAGACATTTCTTAGGGCAGTGAGACCTCAATGATCATCAGTAGAAGTGGGTGAGCAAATTACAGGCATATGACTTTGACATCTCTTTCATCAAGGGCACCCAGAATGTAGTGGCTGACACTCTTTCATGTAGGCTGTAGTTGAGTACTATGGTCTACATTACAGAGGATTGGTGACATATGATTGTGGCAGAGTATGCCAAGGATACATGGGCATCCAACATTGTTGAGGGATCAACGGTTGACACTAGATATACTCTTGTGAATGACTTGATCATTTACAAGAGTAGGGTTTACTTGATCCCAGGATCAGTGGTGAAGAACATTCTCATGCGATCCTTTCATGATGTACCTACTGTAGGCCATCCTAGGTATTTCAAGACCTTTAGATAGATTAGGGAGAGATTCACATGGAAAGGACTCAAGGTAGATGTTCTTCAGTATGTGCGTGAGTGCCCTATTTGTCAGCAGAACAAGTAGGAGAACATGTACCCAGTAGGATTGTTGCAGCCACTTCCAATTCCTGACAGGAAGTGGGAGTGCTTGTTAATGGATTTCATTACGGGCTTGCCTAAAGCCCAAGGATGAGATTGCATATATGTTGTCATGGATTCATTAATGAAGTATGCCCACTTCTTTCTGATTACCACCAAATACACATCTACACAGGTACCAGAGGTTTTCTTTTGAGAGGTATTCTGACTGCATGGGTTACCTCAGAGCATAGTGAGCGATAGGGATAGTCGGTTCTTGAGTCACTTCTAGTAAAAGGTGTTCAGACTCTGTGGGACTGAGCTTATGCCGAACACCAGTTACCACCCACAGACTGATGGATAGACAGAGATAGTGAAAAAATGGGTGGAGGGCTACCTCAAGAACTACATTACAAGGCAGCAAAAAGCTTGGGTCAAGTGGATTCATTTGTGTGAGTATTGCTATAACACGACTTTCCACATGACCATTCAGATGTCTCCTTTTATGGCATTGTATAGGTGTGAGGTGCTGAGTTTTCTAGATTTGCTACTAAGCGACAGTAGAGTGCCGAGTGCTGGAGACTTATTGTAGGAGAGTCAGGATACTATGAGGACTCTCAAGGAGAATATTGCTAAGGCACATAATTAGCATAAGTAGTATGCAAATCAGTGGAAGATAGAGAGATATTTTGATGTGGGTGACATGGTCTATCTTATGCTGTAGCCTTATTGTCAGTCTACTCTTAGGAAGAGTGGAGCAAAGAAGCTGAAGCCACATTATTATGGTCCTTTCAGGATCTTGAGGCATGTCAGAGGGATGGGTTAAGAGCTAGAGCTTCTGGTAGAGAGCAAGGTACATAATGTTTTTCATGTATCATGCCTCAAAAAGGTGGTAGGACACCGTGTGATACCTTCTATAGTTTTACCTCCCTTAGATGATGAGGGAAAGTTGATTTTAGTACCTGAGTCTATCTTGGAGTATAGAGAGAGACAGTTGCGTCTGAGGACTATCAAGGAATATTTGATAAAGTGGAGAGATTTGCCAGTGGAGGATGTGACATGGGAGAGCGAGGATATTCTACAGCATCTAGAGTTGAGATTGCTTGAGGACAAGCAATTTTAGGAGGGGCAGACTGTCATGTCCCCTTCTAGTTGACATCTTTTCGAGTAGATGATTAGCCTATTATGCAACCCTCATATGCTAATGGGATGGATAGAGGGTCTTGATGGAGCTTGGCTTGGCTTTGAGTTGCAAAATTATTCCCGTTGGCTTTTGTTTGGGCTCTTTCAGACATGTATTAACGGAGATATTAATATTTGATTGATTTAATTAAATATTAATTATTTGGTCTAATTTTAAAACCCAAATTATAATTTAAGAAACCCTAGTTATAATTTAAGAAAATCTAATTAGGGAAAGCACACCTTTTTGAGGGTATAAGGGTATCTCATGGGAGAGAGTTGGATTATGATTATGATTATTGATTGAAGACAATTTTTGCTAAGGATTTTCTTGAGAAGACTGAACCAAGGGTTCCAGTATTCTATCTACATTGAATAACGTGCCCTCTTTAGTTTGAGTGATTCAGAGGTTGTGAGATATCAGTTGATTTATTTCCAAGTTGAGAGATAACTTCACACATAAGTTATCACAGGTATTTACAGGGATTTATTTAATTAGGTTTTGATTCAAATATTGCACAGATAGAGATTTTCCGTATTAGAGCCATATATCTTGAGAGGAGGTGTTTAGCATACAGATTGTGCTATATCATATTGGCAGTCGTACAAAGTCCGTACAAATTCATACAAATCCATTCACATCCACAGAAAGTGCAGAGATCGACATCGGCAGGCAGAGAGCCACAACGGCTGACATCGGCCGACCCCCATATCGATGTCAGTAGGTTTACACCACCAAGAGACCGATGGTGGTCTTATAACCGACGTCGGTGACTGTGTTTTTGACACAGCATGCCGAGATGGACCAGATCTAGGTTTTATTCCCAGTCTGTAGAATACTCAGGTTTTTAAGACCATATTTTAATATTCCTTTATATGCATGACAGAGTACATCTATTGTAATCATCTGGGTGAATAAATAAGAGATTATACTATGTTTTATTTATCTATTTGAATTTATCTCAAAAATTGTATCTTTATTCATGCAAAATATCAAAAAGGGTAAAATATAGAAAAGCAATTCAATAATATTTAGTTTTAGATTTCATGGGAAACAGGGGATATTACGGGTTCTAACTGTGATTAATCCAAATATGGAGACAAACGCTTTATCTCTAGAGGAGTAAAAGGTTATTTTATTTGTTAATTTGTTAAATAGTTACCAAGGTAAAGATTAATAAATATTTGAAATTTTTTTGTTAAAGGTAAAACATTTGTGCCTCACAAAAATAATATACCTCAAAAAGACAACATGCAGTTGAAGGATCTATAGATTTAAAGTCTGTATAATCATCCTAGCAATCATTTCAACTTTCAAAATATCTTAGAGATTCTTTAGGGTCATCTCCATGTGTAGGTTTTCTATTTAAAAATTTCAAATGATATTTTAGTTTTCAGGTGCATTATTCTAGTTATATGTTTTATAGTTATAGTTCCCTTGGAAATAATTTACATCATGGAACAACAACCATTGCAACAAATGACAATATTTATTGTGCCTTCTTGACCCTCTATGGAAGGTATTTTACATTATCTTTTTTTATTTTTTATTATAGTTCTTGGACTAAAATTTTGTGTAATGTGCTACCTTAAAACACCCTTGTCACTTGAAATAAAATGCATAGATTGGAGGATACACTATCTCCAAATACAAGTACTAAACTTTTAATTTCAAATTAACATATAACTTTCTTTTTAAAATTTATTTATTTTCAAAAATAATTTACATTTTTAGGGCATCCTTAATATCTAATGAAAATTATGCCACCCCCTCTACTCCTAAATATACTTTACTTAAGGGGGAAGACTCTTCCATTAAAATCACTACCAATAACTAATAGAGTACTAGCTAGAACACTATAATTATCACATTCCCAATTCCCCTATTTCTCTATAAAAGGTGTATCGAGTGCATAGGGATTAACTTCTTCATTACATATTTTACTTGATGAGGAATATTTGATTATTGAAAGTGGTGGTGATGTTGGATCTACTTTCAATCCATATGATTTTATCTAGGGAACATAAGTAAATGTTCCTATGATTTCTCTAAAGGAACCTTCACCCAGTTCACCACATAGTCCCACCCCAATAGAGAATTTTTTCATATTTGATGATGCCATTACATCTTTTCCACTAAAAAATTTGGTATAAAATTTTATTATTGCTAATATTCAAGAGGGAATAATTAATGAATTAAAAAAAATGCATGTGTGGGAGTTTCAAGTGAAGGCATTGATAAAAGAAATAAACACCCATTATTATAGGTACTCCTAGTAATAAAATTTGTTTTTATTATTTCTAAATCAATGAAAAAATATTGATTATTTATTTATCAAAGATTGATCTAGGTTATTTACTATTGTTAATATTCAAAATGATAATTTGTTGGCTATTATACATAACAGGTTGGAGAATTTGAATGAAGAAGCCTAGGCATATTATAATAAATGGATGAAATACATAAACATTTTTGTGATTGGTAAAGTAGAGAATGAAAAATATTTGGTAATTTATCTTCATTTCAATAAAATTTCATGTTATGCTTATTTTTGTTGACATCTAATTACATTTCATTTGAAATTGTAGGCAAATTATGAGAACTTGAAAAAGTAACTTGAGGTCCTTAATGTGCATCTAAAAAATGCATGGAAAGTCTTATTATTTGTCACTAAATCCAAGGATAAGCTTGTTCTATTAATTAAATATAACAACACACTCTAAAAAATCATTAAGGAGCGAGGTCAACATCCCTGTGCCTTATTTAAGTAGAATATAGTTTCCGATCCAAGTCTACTTTGTACAGGATATGATGGAAAGGAAGAAATGGAAAATGTTTATCATATTAATTATGGGTATGTGGATATTTAAAAGTTAGGTATATTAAAGGATAAAAATGGCATAGATGAAGTTTTATTTGAGAATGTAGTTGAGAAAGTGGTTGAGAAAGTAGCTAAGAAAGAGGTTGAGAAACTAGATGAGTATTTGAGAATTTGTTCTATAATATTTTTAAACAATTTTTATTTTAAAAAATATATTTTAAGTGACAATTTAAATTTTATATATTCATCGATCACTTTATTTAGTTTTAGTTACTAGATGAGCCATGTAGTTTACAATTTGAATTTGAATTTTATGATGTTGTATGATGTTAGTCTCCCTTTTGCTATCTATGATGCACTTGTGAATCTCACATCTCAATATAAATGGATTAATCTCAATATATTCCATTATTTAGTGTTCACCCTAACACTATCACAATATATTAATCTTTTGTAATCATGACTTGGCATGAAACTAGGAAATGCATCTCATAAAATAGATAATAATTATTGCATCTTATTATAAAATAGTGAGTTATTTTGTGTGTAAAATCCATTATTTATTATATTTGGAGTTTTTCTTGAGTAAATCATGATATAAGATGCATTTTAGGCTATTAAAAAGACACATTCATGTTTGGTAGATGTATGTGTTGAATATAGCATAGTGATAGTCAGTAATAATGAGGATTCATCAAAGTTGAAAAGGTGCATGAGTTATTGTGATCATGAACTATAAAATAGTGTTATGGATTGTTCAATATTATGAGGATACTTAGATAGATAAGGACTCATGAAATCAATTTTATTGATATGAAAATTGGTATAAAGTTGAGGTAAGGTCTTTACAAATCTAGGAACTATGTATTGGTGAAGTTATGATAAAATAAGACTAAGTAAGAAACTCTTATCAAGAAATAAGTATCCTATACTACATGAGTGTCTTTCATAGTCATTGATATGTGATTCAAAGGTTATATTTTATTTGATCACTTCATTCTAAGAAGAATAAGTTTTAAGACTGATTGTAATAAAAACAAAGGTACTTTTGTAATGTCTATTTTGATGTATGAGAACATGATTTGTGAAAATTAAAGGACTCTAAACCCTTTCTCAGTTAAATAAAAAATATATTTCATATTATTTCTTAGTCTAACATTGTTGAGAAAATTATAGAAAACTTGCATACAATGTCCTTAATAGACATAGAGATTCACGTATGGTGTTAATTTAAAATTTGAAAAAGTTGGATAGGATTTTAAGGATCGTCATGAAAATGATTTGGAATTGAGATAGTTATTATAGTTTATGAACAATTGAAAAATTATCATAAATATTTCATCTTATGATAAATATGTGAAAAGCACTTACACATAATTAGATAAAGTAAAACATGAATACATTGAAGGCACATAAGAGAGTTAAACAAGTCCACATCGAACACATTATACTCACAATAATTATGAGAAAATACACATCAAATAAATGGAAAGAAATAAATTAATCAATGTATAAAGGAATATAAGAGGTACTATGAAGACACCAAAAAATAGATCACATATGTAGAAAGAAAAAGATCTATAATAAATATGTATCAAATACATATAGAACCATATTAAGGAGTGAAAATCAATTAATTAGGTCCTATATTTTATGTGATATTAACATACAATGTTTCCCCTAACACAAGCACAATATATTAATCTTTTATAGTCAACACTTAGCAAGAAACAAGGAAATGAATTTCAAAAAATGTATAATAATTATTGCATCTTATGATAAACATGTGAAAAGTAATTAAAACCAATTAAATAAAGTAAAACATGAATAAATTTAAAAGGATTAAATATAAAAAAATTAAAAAATTATATGAAATTGAATTTTAAAAACTAATAACTAATAGTCTGGTAGTTAGAATAATCCTACACATCACTGATCATCGTTAGTGACATTTGTATATGCCATGTAAGTGCCATATTCAATGTCATTATTTACATCCTCTTTATTTGTCACTATATTGTTGACACCTATTATTTTATTTAGATAACTCAATGTTGCCATATCTCTTTCCCAAGGAAAAATGTTTATAGCATAACATGAAACATATAATCTCAAACAAGATTCTAAATTTTTACCCAATCTATTTTAAAGTTTTGAATTTATGAATGATAATGCAATAAATAATCTTTCATATTCCATTGATCTTAGAATAATTGTTTGAAAAATATAATATAATTGGAAATATTCACTTAGACTTTCCTCTAGCATAATACTAGGATAAAGTTTTTTCCACAGTTGTGTAATTACCCCATTTTTTGTTGGTTCACTTAGAAGACAATATTATTCAAACATTTCAATTCAAAAATGACTTGGTTGGGATGTTATTAAATCCTTTCACAAAATGAATTTTATTTATACTCCATTCACCTCTATATATTTATCAAAATTATTTACAAGATAGCTCATGTATTTGTGAAATAAATTGCTCAGCATCTTTTGACTGTTGTTACCATTACATAAAATGGGATTCACAACTGTCATGGCCACTAATAAATCACCCCTTTGAAAATGATCTCTAATTTTAAGTGATAATTTTTAGGAAACTCTACTTAGTTTCAACTGGGTTTTAGATAAAATAGTATCAAATATAATACATGCTATAGGAAATTCTTTATATTTAGATCCCAAAAGATTAGGTGTTTTTTTAGAAAGTGTGAATTAGTATCTTCTTTCCATTAAAAATGAAACAAATAAGATCATTACTATTCAACTTAAATTAATTTTCAAGGTTATTTAAATATGTCAAACATTGTCAAATGCTAAAAATAGGGACTTTAAAATTTTCATTCAAAGTGTATTGTATATCTATAGATTGACATACTCATTTTCTTAGCCATATGAAGTTAAAAATATAAATGGATATCTCCTGAGCATGTTTCACTAAATAATTCATTTCTTTCAGCATTGGAATAATTCTACATAATCTTAGTAATGCTTCTAAATTTGTTAAATGGTACAAAAAATATTTTGTCTTGTCAATTTCTATATGATATTTATACTTAAAACCTAATAATGATGGATATTATTCAAAAATTAGACATACATATTCAAACATAAAAATCCACCTTATATCAACATATTTCAATAGTTTCTTAAAATCAATCACTCCTATTACAAATTTTTGCAACTCTAAAAATATTTTTAGATTACTTGACATATAATCATGTACGTCATGAATTAGATCCTCCATGTTTTCCACATTATCAAATTCGCTAACCATTTTGTATAAAAGATTCATCCTATCAGCCATGTAATAAATTCAAATCATATATGGGGAAACTATTATTTGTAGCTAAATACATAAACCATTTCTATGCCCCTACATAACTGATGCACCATCATCCACAACACACACCAACTTTGTAAATATAACATAATCATCCATGCCAACTCTATCTTTCTAATTCAATATAATCAATTTGTGAAGATTTTATGCATTACAATTTTCTACCATTTTATGAACTACTAGTAGATGAGGTTACCTTGACTAGTTATCAAAAGTATATGCATGCATGCAAACCTAGGATGTGTTGTCAATTTATGTGACCTCATCAATGGATAGTGAGATGAACAGTAAATTTTTAACATTTTTTTTCAAATCTTCCTTCTCAACCATTGTTATACATTTTACCATTTCCCAACCACTACTATCTAACTAGTGTGATTATGGAATATCCAGAAATCTATTGAAACAAAATCTTATAATTTAAAATATCATAAATAAGTATACCTTTTTTTTAGCATATGATATACAATAGAGAACTATATATGTTTTAGTTTTAGATGGGATTGCATTACTTTGCCAAAATTTTCTTCAATTATTCCCCATTTCTTGATAAGATGTTTTTAGCATTTCTAATCATTTTTGTAATCACATGAATATCTTACATTCATGTGTTATTATATATTTTTTGACATATGTGTTGTTGTTATCAACCCAACTAGGTGTTTCAGTATCTCATATACTTTTGAACAATATTTCTCAATCATGTTTGATTTTAGTTGCATTATGTGTTTCTTTCCCATTTTCTAGCTACATATTGTACATCTGCATTCTATTGGAGTATCATTAGCATTTTTAGGATATATATGTTCTATGAAGGGAAATTTTGTTTCCCAATCCATCTTAAAGGACCTTTCAATTATCTAACTACTCTTCCCTCAAAATTTTTTTTGAGTGGAGGTTTCAACAAAACTTTATGTTTTGTGAGAGCCAACAATCTCTTCTACCACTTCAGTGTCATTATCATTGTCATCAAAAACTAGAGGAGCATCTTCGAGTGGTGGCATGTCATTATCAATAAAATCATTAGGAGGTGATATGTTATTCTGGTTGATTCTTTTTGGTGAGATAATAGTGAGGTTTTTTGTATTTCAAATTGTTTTAATATTATTGAACAATTGAATCTAAAATTATGACAAACAAAAAAATAATAAATACTTGGATTTTGAGTGCATTGTGATTGTGTAGACTTTTTGGTTGGATCTTTAAAATAAGATAATATGCATGATTTCCTTGATAATTTTATTATCCTTTTACCATTCCCACTAGATTCCATGATGATCAAAGAAGGAACACTTTAGCTCTATCATTTGATTACGTTATTTGGTCAAAGAGTAGATGCTACAAATTGGTTCTGTTGTCTTATTCTTTCAATAAGATTTTTGGCTATTCTGTTTGATACTCCCTTTTGGCACTATTATTTAGTAGAATATTTTTATTTTTGTCTTTATATACTCCCATTTGGCACTATCATTTAGTAGAATATTTTCATCTCTATCATTTTATACTACCATTTGGCATTGTAATTCGATACTCCCATTTAGCACTATTGTTTATATATGGCATTCAAATATATCATTTGGTGATATAATTTAACACCATCATACATATGATGATATTGTTGTTCATCACTATCATTTGATTCCTCTATTTGGCACTGACATTCATTTTTTCAGTCCTCTAGTTTTGGTTTAGCTTGTTGGCTTGGTTGGTATCAGTGGGCGGTTGTACTATATATATGTAGGTAATTAAAGTGTAATATTATATATTATTAGAAATTTTTGGTGATATGACCCCAAAAATAATTTATATCCCTAAAATTTTGGCAATCTAGTCCCATCTACCGACCCTAAAAAATCACCAAAACAAAAATCTCAAAATTAGAATATTTATGAATTAACGAATATTCATCGCTAAAATTTACCCTCATCATATTCATGAAACTATGTTACTATGTATGTAGATACAAGTATAATTATTCCTAATCTTGGTGAAATGATTTATATCATGAACATTTATCTTTTGTGTTATGCCATAATTTTTATCATGCATTTTATGTGTGGATTATTATTATGTATTACATGTTTAATTGGTATATTTACTTGACATGACACTTGTGTGTCCACTACCTTACATTACATGTTTCATGTGTTATTGATGATAAAATATTACTATGGTGACATATTTAATCATTTTTTATACATAAGTTACATGATTAAATTTATTTATATAAGATGACGTGCATAACTATAGCTTTTAAAATGAGTCACTCATTGGCTTCATCTCTCACCTCAAAATGATGGCATATAATCAGTTTGTCCTAGATATTCAAGACATGACATATAGATAATTTAGATTTTGGGATAAATTGTATGATTAAAATTGGACATAATTGATCATATTAGGTCATATGTAGAAATAGTGGGGGGAATTATAAATTATTATGAAGAATAATTTAAAATTTTTATGAGATAGATTGTACTGATCATATTGAACATATTTTATCATATATATATATAAGTGAGAAGATTGACATATATTTAATGGCACTATATATAACTTCATGGTACAAATGGATCAAATTAGTGGCATGAATGCATTCATGAAAACATTTTTTATTTCTATGATGAGGATCGATGATACTATTTAATCAATTTGGGTTTAAAATCAATCTACAGGGTTTGATCAAATTTTAACTTTGATATGAAAATATATTTTGGCGTTCCAAATTCATATACAAACCTATTTTATGGTTTCATAAAAATTTATGGTTATATTTTGAGGGGTGTAGTTCAGGTTTTATGTCACTCAACTAACACTCCAATGAGATTTGAGGTATTTTTTCTTCCTATACAATGGTTTTAATAATGGTATCTCCTTGTTATATAATCACCTTATGGCATTATTTGAATGAGTTCAATAGATGGTAGATTGATTTTTCTGACCATATGTGTATTTTTTCCTTTAATTTTCAATTTCAATTAATACAATGATCTAGATTATTTCAAATTTTATATCATGACCATATAATCTTTTATATGTGTTTTCTTGTATTTTTTCATGGATACAGCTAGATATTTAGGGCATACCTGGGAACATCAAGTGTAGTTACTCATGTATACGAAATTTATTTCTTTTATCCTTTAAATCTATAACTTTTAAAACTATATTAAAATGGATGAATTTTTAGACACTTAAATTTTGTATTAGATATTTGATGACTATAAATACATAAATTTTTTAGAAGAATTATTTGGTAATGCCTCTACATAAATTTGCATGCATATATCTCAAACTACAAGTTAAGTTCTTAGGGGCACATTTGTTTTAATATTTCAATTATCTTACTAATTATATTTTGCTATGTCACCATTGTCTTATCATATTAGGTTTGATTTTCCATATTACAAAGATTTTATCCCTTTCATTCATATTGAATTTTTTTATGCCTTGAGTCAGTTTTGCCTTTTATGATTAGTATTGATTGTCAATACCAGCTAGAGATAATGAAAGTGACCTAGGAAAAAATTTAATTTATTTTGGGCACCTTTCACTTTATGGTAATTATTTAATCATTTCTAAAATTATTTTGGTCAATTTTTCATGCCACTAAGACGTCAATTAAAAATTATAGGTTTTTTTGTATATAATCACTTTGAATTATCAATTCATAGAAAATATTACATACTACACCTATTCAATTTTTAGATCTAGGTATAAAGTTTACAAAATTTAATTTACATCTGCATGCTTCTATTAAGGGAAAGATATCAGAAATAACACATAGTATTTCATCCACACACACACACACACACACACACACACACACACACACACACACACACACACACACACATGTTACCAGGAGATATATATTGTAGTTTGAGATCTCTTTGGACTATTATAAATTTAATGTATTACTTTTTTAGTCAATGAGGATTGACCAAGGGTAGTCAACTTAACCCTTTCAATTGACATCCTAACTTGATATCATATTGCTTATGTGGAACTAGGATTTGAATCATAAAAGTGTATCCACATATTTTAAAATGTATTTAAATGCATAAATAAGAATTATACATATATGTCCATAATTACAAAATAAAATAATATCTTTCTTTGTGTAGATATAGTATTGACCATATTGGACATTATCAATTATCGATACTAACCCAACCTAATAAAAGTGATTATAAGGAAAAAACTAGAATGAGTTATATATAGAGCACATATTTAAGAAGGTATTTAAATGCATAAATAATAATTATACATATATGTCCATAATTACAAAATGAAACAATAGCTTTCTTTGTGTAGATATAGTATTGACCATATAGGTCAGTATCAATTATCAATACTAACCCAACATAATAAAAGTGATTAGAAGGAAAAAACTATAATGAGTTATACATAAATAATTTAAATAGTCTAGAGATAAAACATTTATGTAGTCATAAACTAGAGAAACATGTCAAACAAGCTAAGAGACTTATTATCTCCTATTGTACATATATTAATATATTTAACGCGTATGTTTTATCATAGTTCAAATCAATTTTCATGACTACTTATGTATATTATATAAATTTGAATTAATAATTATTTTAAGAGATTTTATCCTATTAGAGTTTATAAAACCAAAGTTTGGGTAAAACATATTAGTGAACATGTATACTGATCAAATCATGTCAAACCCTAGATCTACATTAGAGTTTCATCCTTGCAGAGTTCTAGATTTCATTCTTAGGTTTTATTTTTTGACATAAATTTATTATTTTTAAACCATGGTATCTCTATGCTTGTTTACCTCATTGGATTAGGCCTTTTATGTATCTCAATATTATTTTTAAGGCCTAATTTGAATAAAATTTAAATCTAGTTATAAACCCTTAGAATCTCTCATCTTATAGATTTATTATTATCTAGCAACTTCATCCATTATGTTTATGATAATGAATGTAAAAATATCTAAACATGTGTAATTAATGTCAATATCTATGTAGATGATTAATATACTTTTTATAATTATAATTACGATTATGGGTTTGATTTTTAATATGAAAATCAATATGATTTGTATAATACAAAAGAGTAAAAAGAAAACACTAATTTTGAAGTAAAAAATCCTACTTTTTCTATTTCTTCTTTGCATTATTAATTAAATCACACACTAAAATAAAAACAAAAAATAATAAAGAAAATATTTATGTTCCTAACATGTCACACATACTAAAATATGAGGTATATACCTTTATTACACATTTTTTATCTCTAAAATTTTCCAGTGCACTTCATCTCATTAACTATAAGGTGTAAGCCCTAGATAGAATTGGAAAAATAACATGAAACTATCTATCTTAGTAGAATGGAAAAATAATGTGAAATTAATTCTCTGTATAAATGGAAAACAAGTGTGAAAAACATTTTCTCTATAGAAATGTAAAAATAATGTGAAATTCTTTCTCTCTCTAAAATGGATAAAGGATACAAACTCATGTGATCATTATTTCTCCTCTCTTGGAATACAATGTCAAGATATTTCTTCACATGATACTTTTATTAAAACAAAATGTGATGAATCCCCCTGTAATGATAATGACATTATAAGAAATTATAAATATTTAGAATTTGAATGTATGGAAGATAGTGTTATAAATGAATGTGTTGACTCTTCTCAACCTACTTATAGTAAAAATAATATTATGCCTACAACTTCTTCACTAGTTATTAATAGTGTACCTATGGAAAATTACAATAATAAGATTTGACTATTAAATGAACCTTTCAAGGATATTAACATACCGTCCTAAGAAATAATATCCTTAATGCATGTTTTGAGTGCCTTGAAACACAAAATGGATAATAAGAAATTATAATGCAAACCATATAATGATTGGGTTGACTCTATTTCTAGATATGGAAACCCAATAGTGTGTAATATTTTTAATGTACTATTGCTTCACAGATTCCTCATGTCTACATTTCATATGTCTGATATAAGTATTGATCCTTATCTACATCTAAGAGACATTGGAGCATTTGTATGGAAAAATATAATAGTAGTTTGATTTTAATACCAGTGTTACCAAAAAAATAATTAGAAATGCTTTGGATTGGTTTCAATCTCTTCCTAGTGGGTATTTATAGGTTATATTGAGTTAGAATAGACACTTTTATTACAATACATTTAAAATAAGGGACTAAGCATTACATATGAATGTTTACCTTCTCTTCATCAAGGATAATTAAATCTAGTTTATGATTATATTTTATGAATCATGTCTTATCTACACTCATCAATATATAAACTGATAAATTTAGAAACATAAAAAATATGCTATTAAAGCCTAATCTATCTTATAAAATTAGACATGATTTATTGCACTTGTGATTTATTTCAAACACTTTTCTATAAGACTCTTGCATTAGAAGAGGAGATAGTGTTGGAAATATTATCGTTGATGTCAAAGTTATAACATTATAGATGATAAAGGCCCCATAGAATTTAATGTCTTAAGATGTTTTTAATCTTCATATTTTGGCTAATGTGTGTTAATATCTATTAAATATTAATGAATATTTTTTGTTGTTGCATAAAGTCAAAAGAAGGCCCATGAATAAGTCAAAGAATCATGAGATAAAGACAAAAGAGGGAAAGGATGCATTTTCCCTTGAAGGGTCACCTTGAGGAATTCCAAGAGTCACCAAGTGGAGACAAAAGAGGGAAGGACACATTTTTCAATGATGAGTCACCTTGAAGAATTAAAAGAGTTACCAAGATAAATACAAAAGGTGAAAGGATGAATTTTCTCATCAAGTGTGACAATGTGAATTTTCTAATGAAAGTATTCAAAGGGTCGTGCATGTTTGGTGCCATTTCCCATGTGGTTTGAAGAGTCATAAAGGGTGTATACCAAAGGTCATTTGAAAATATATAAAATGATACTTGGGAAGCCATTTTAAATATTCAAGATAGTGCATGGTTTGTAATTATTTTATATAATAAAAGAGGAGAGAATAAAAAGATATATAGCAATGTTCTATCATTTGTTGAGAAAGAAACATTGAGAGATAGTTATATTTTATACTAAAAAGGGGTTGGTGCTCCTGTGGATTGGTGCTCACAAATCATTGTTGTTTTGGTGCTCAAGAAAGGGTTTGGTGGTCCTACAAGTTGGTTCTTGTAAATTTTTTAATTTGAGTTGGTTCTCATTCTTATACTTGAGATTGTTCTCCATGGCCTTTTAGACACTAGGTTTTCACATAAAAATCTAGTGTCTCTCTCTTTTGTGTGATACTTGTTATTTTATTAGTTTTATTGCATATTTTAAATGTATGTTTAAGTGGAGTTTGATTAAGTAAAGGATTTATAAGATATATGATATACTGATTCAACCCACTCTTAGTATATCATGTGTCTAACAATTAGTATCAGAATAGGTTTTTTTGAAAGAATTTAATATCTTGAAGGTAGATTAGGGAAAAAATTATGGATAGAACACATGAAGGTTATTTTTACAAATAAGACACCTTTTTTTTATGGTACAATTTATACCTTTTAGAGTACAAGGATAGGGACTTACTTAATGGCCCTTAGATTTGACATTTGGTTAGTAGTGATGAAGGAATACAAAGAGCCATAAACACTTGTAACTAATTCTATAGAAAATAAGGTAAGTGATAATAATACTAAAGATTTAAATGCTATTTTATGTGGTTTATGTGAATTATAATTTGTTAAAGTTATGCAATGCAAATCTACACATGAGATTTGGGTAAAGCTTGAGAATATTTACAAAGGTGATGGAAAGGTTTAGAAACCTAAGCTCTAGAATTTTAGAAGATACATTTAAAATTTGAAGATGGAAGATAAATAAATTATAGCAAGTTATATTTTGTAGGTTGATCAAATAGTTAATCAAATTCAAGGCCTTTGAGAAAAATTATAAGAGTTAGTGGTGGTATAAAAGGTTTTGAGATCTATACCATTGAGATATGATGTAAAGGTATTAGAAATTAAGGAGATGAAGGATCTATCAAAGCTAAATATTGATGAACTACATGGTATTCTTATGAAATATGAGATGCGGACCAAACAAGAGAAACCCTCAAAAAAGGAAGTTACTTTCAAGACATCAAATAAATACAAGGCTAAGATTCAAGAGTCAAGTGAATACTCTCATGATGAGGAAGATGAAAATGGAGCTATATTCATCTGCAAGCCTAAAAAGGTCATAGGTAAATATCAAATAAAGTTTCCATTTAAATGTTTCAAATGTGGTAAGATTGGATATTTTGTAGCTAAGTGCCCAGATAATAAAAAATGTGACAATGTAGAATAAATGTCTACATACAAGAAGAAATTCAAAAGAAAATACAATAAGTGATTTAGGAAGAAGAGTTTATATTCTAGAGATCCTAGCTCAACTCAAGATAGCAGAGTCAATGATTTGGATAAAGAAGAGATTATATTCATAAGCATACAGGAAGATGTCTCTATAATCAAAAGTACAAATGATCAAGAATAAAAACATGATGAAGCTGAGGTGAATCTTGAAGGAGAACTCATTTGTACCTTAGAAGAGATAAAATCTATTGAGACTAAGAATCAAAGATTGAAGCTCCAAATCAAGAAAAGTGAAAAAGAGTCAAAGAAAATATTTGAAGATCTACAAGCACACATGGAAGAATCCAAAAAGATTGAAGAAGATATAACAAATCCAATACAAAAAGTAAGTGAAGAATGTGAAAAGTATGTTTTTAAAATTGCCTCTTTAAAAGAAGATATAAAGAAAACAAATAAAGCAGTCAATGATTCAAAATTTTAGAATAGCTCTAACATGTTGAATAAGATATTAGAAAGTTAAAAATCAATTTTAGATAAGATATGTATCATATTTAAAAATAACAAATATATGTTGAAGCCCTTATAAAAGATGAAATAAAAAGGGAAGAAGTTAGGAATGAAGAGGAATAGTCAAACAAAGAAGGTTGGAAGGAACAAAGCTACAAAAGATACACAAATCAAAACAAGTCTTATTTTTATGGTTATTATTTTTATTATAATAGTTATATTCATAAGAAAATAGACTATTGGAAAAGAGCTAATAATTTTAGAAACAAGGATAATGAAACTCATGCAGAGTCAAGTAGAATCTAAAACTCTTTTTATCCTCTATCAGGCTTTGATGATTAGGTCATTGTATGTTACAAACATAATAATTTTGGGCACATAGCCTAGAATTCCATAAGCATGTTTGATGTAGTCAGGAAGGACCAAATTTTTAAGGCTTCATTCATCAAGAAGAAATTTTGGAAAGGTTCATGGTAGAAGAAACAACTTGAAAAGTTTATGTTAGTCTAGACAACTTTGCATGAAATAAATGAATAAAAACCATGGTTCATTGATAAAAGATGTTCTAGGCACATGACAGGAGATAAGAGTAAGTTCATTTTTTTATTAATGATTTTAAACGTATTACTTGGGTGATGTTTCTGAAGAAAAAATTGAAATCTTATAGCCACTTCAAAGAATTCAAGGCTTTAGTTTAGAATAAAACTAGTTTGAAGATTAAGTTCCTGAGATAAAATCTAGTAAGAGAATTCATGTCAAATATGTTTATTGAGTATAGCATATACCATGGGATAAATAAAAAATATTCAAAAACTAGAACTCCACAACAAAATGGAGTAGTTAAGAAGAAAACCAAAATAGTTTAAGAGATAGTGAGGATGATGCTAAATGAATCCAAGATACCAAATAAATATTGGATAGAGGAAATAGCCACATTAGTGCATATCCAAAATAGATAATTGTTGAGATTCAACAGTGATAAGACTCTCTATGAGCTATGGAAAGACAAACCAGCTAGTATTTTATTATTTCAAAGTTTTCAATAACAAATTTTAGATAAAGAAAACCTATGAAAAATTGGGTAAGTTTGAATCTAGAACAAATGAAGGTCTATTTGTTGGATATTCTTGTAAATTAAAGCTTACAAATGTTATAACAAAATAAAAAAGAAGATTTTTGAAAGTGTAAGTGTTAGGATACATGAAGATGTAGCATAAAGATCTATCGATCCAATATACACTCCTAAAATCATTGAAGAAGAAGATTTTGAAGAATCAGTTAAAGATGAGAAGGAGAAAAAAGAGACCCAAACATGATCAAAATTTATCTAGATAAATCATAATGAAAGTGACATCGTCAAGAACATAAATGAGGGAGTTTACACCATAATAATGTTAGTAAGTGAATCTAAGAAAGTTAATTTTTTTTTCTTATCCAAAATTTAGCCTAGAAATTTTTCAGAAGCTAGACATGATGAGAATTGGGATAAGAAATTGGTTGAAGAATTAAATTACATAGAAAATAATGATACTTAAGAATTAGTACCTAGACCAAAAGATCAAAATGTTATAGGAACAAAATGGGTGTACAAAAATAAGTTGAATGAAGATGGTGAAGTTACTAATAATAAAGCAAGATTATAATGTAAAAGATATGCTTAGATTGAGGGAATAAATTTTGAAGAAACTTTTACACAAGTGGCATGGATAGAGGCTATGAAGATATTTCTTGTATATGTAGTGTTTAATAATTTCAAGGTGTTTTAAATGGATATCAATTATGTTTTCCTAAATAGGAATCTAGAAGAGGAGGTCTACATTGAGTATCTTAAGGGATTTATTCTCTCAAATGATAGTATCTATGTATGCAGATTAAAGAAAGTAGTATATGGATTGAAACAAGATCCTAGAGATTTGTATACAAGGCTTGATATGTACCTAGAAGATTAAAGTTTTAAGAGAGGTTTTACTAATAGTAATCTCTACATCAAAATACAAGGTGTGTATCGATTAATTTTTGTGGTATATCATGATGATATAATATTTGGAGGTAACATTGAAAAGATGACAAAAGATTTTTTTGATAATATGTAAAAATAATTTGAGATTTCTATGCTTGAATAATTATCATTTTTGTTAGAGCTGAAAATATTTCAATCATTTATAATAATTTTCATATCTCAAAGTAAAAATACAAAAGAGATGTTAAAAAAAATTGGTTTTGAGGATTTTGCACCAATTGGCACACCAATGGGTATAGGGAACAAGGTGAGTAAGGATGATGAATCACCTATTGTAGATCAATATTTATATAGATCTATGATTGGTAGTCTATTTTAGTTGATATCATTGAGGCTAGACATCATGCATGTAATAGGAATAGTTTTGAGATATCAATCAGCTCCAAAAGAGAGTCATGTTAAATTGGTGAAAAGAATAGTTACAAATGTCAATGGGACATTGGATTATGGATTGTGGTATCCGACAGGTAGATATTTTGCTTTGGTTTCTTATATAGATTTAGATTGGGTAGGTTTTTTAGATGACATAAAAAGTACAAGTGGATGATCTTTCTTCCTCAGTGATAGCTTAGTATCTTGGCTAAGCAAGAAGTAACTTCATACAATTGAAGCAAAATATATTTTAGTAGTGTTGCATTGTAGTCAAGTGATTTGGATGAAGCAAACATTAGAAGACATCAATGTAAAATATAATGAACCTATCTTCATTTTTTGTGATAACATGAGTGTTATTAATATTTCTAAGAATCTAATGATGCATTCAATAACAAAACATGTTCCTATCAAATATCACTTTTTAAGAGAGAAAGTTATAGATCGTTAGGTTAAGTTCTAATATATCCATACTAAAAAATAGATTATAAATATTTTCACAAAGGTACTACCAAAGGACACATTCAAGTATCTATGAGGTGGAGCTAAGTGTTAGATCTAAGATAGACCCTTTTCCATTGATGTCAAAAGGGAAGAAGTATAAAAAAGGTACAATAATAGGTATATGAATAGTAATAGGGAACATATACATGATGCCATAGTAAGGGGGAGTTACTATATGTTTTTTTAAGTAGTATGTGTAAGTTGGCATGTCCATTACATGTTTTAGGATATAGTAGTTTTAGTTTGAGGTTGTCATCAATGACAAAGGGGGAGATTATTAGAAATATTGTAATTGATTTCAAAGGTATAATATTATTGGTGATGAAGGCCTCATAGAAGTTAATGTCTTAAGGTGGTTTTAATGTCATATTTTGGCTAAAGTGTGTTAATATTTATTAAATATTATCAAATATATATTTTGGTTGCATAAAGTAAAAAGAAGGCCCAGAAATAAGTCTAAGAGTCATAAGATAAAGACAAAAAATAGAAACGATGCATTTTTCCATGAAGGGTAACCTTGAGGAAATCAAAGAGTCACCAAGTGAAGACAAAAGAGGGTAGAGTGCATTTTTCCATGAAGATTCACCTTGAGAAATTTGAAGAGTCACAGAGATAAATACAAAAGGCGAAAGGATGCATTTTATTATGAAGGGTCACCTTGTGAATTTTAAAATGAAAGGATTTGAAGGTTCATGCAAGTTTGGAACCATTTTCTATGTGGATTGCAAAGTCACAAAGGGTGAATTCCAAAGGCCATTTGCAAAGCTAAGGAGGCTTGGGAAGCCATTTTAAATAAGAAAGAGAGTGCATGGTTTGTAGTTATTTTATATAAGAAGAGAGGAGAGAATATAAAGAGATATAGTAGAGTTCTATCATTTGTTGAGAAAGCAACATTAATAGATAGTTTTATTTTATACATAAATGGGATTGGTGATCCTATGGGTTGGTGTTCACAAATCATTGTTGTGTTGGTACTCATCAAAGGGGTTGGTACTCCTATAAGTTGGTGCTTGAAAAATTTGAAAATTGAGTTAGTGCTCATTCAAATACTTGAGATTATTCTCCATGGTTTTTCCCAAATTAGGTTTTCATGTAAAAATTCTCTCTCTCTCTCTCTCTCTCTCTCTCTCTCTCTCTCTCTCTCTCTCTCTCTCTCTCCTCTCTCTCTCTCTCTCTCTCTCTCTCTCTCTCTCTCTCTCTCTCTCTCTCTCTCTCTCTCTCTCTCTCTCTCTCTCTCTCTCTCTCTCACGCATGCGTGGTGCATGGTATTATTTTAGTTTTATTTCATATTTTGAATGTATTGTTAAGTGGAATTTGATTAAGTAAATGTTTTATAAGATATATGATATATTAATTTCCCCCATCTCAATATATCCCATGCTTAATATATGGTACTCATTCTAAAGCCCAAAAGGTCACATGAACACATTAATTTAAAAAAACAAGTCCAAGGCAAGTAAGTCAAAGCACCTATGACCCTTCATAAGGTAAATATTTTGATAAATGAAAATTAGGTTATGTTAATAAATAAAAGGAAGAATCATTTGATTGATTATGTTTCCATAGCTGATAAGTAAAAGATGAAAAATATTTTAGCTAAACCAAGTGAAATATTTTAAATAAATGTTTCAAAAATAAAGTAAATTAGTTTCAACATATATTTGGATTACAAGTTTGGCCATCCATTATTTGTGAAAAAAAAATTATCCAAGGAGGATAGTGTCAGTGTAAGTGATATCAAGTAAGTGAAGCGTTCTATTTGAAGTATAATTTTATATTTATTCCTTCCTAAAGAAGTATTGTATGTTGTAATGGTACCTTAAGGGTTATCATTCTATTTACAAACATATTTTATATTTAAGAATATTGGCCCAAAAGATATGTTTTGTGTGGATACTCATTATATGTATACACATATGTATAATTTTATATGAGGTTCCTAACATCTAGTATTAGATATGTAATCTACGCAAACTGGGAGAAGTTTTGTTTTTGTAGAATTTTTTAAAGAAAGACAAATACATGGGTTAATTTTTTAATATTAAAATCTGTTTTATTCAAATATTTTTTTAATTAGTGGAAGGACAAATTCAAGGTATTTATGAAATGTGGTCACACCCAAGATTCTTATTAGTAACAAGGGAGATATGGAAATTGAAAGTTGACCCTATAAACCTATTTTTTGATGAAATTATTATGCATGACCCAAAAAAATCATATATTTAATTTAGGTAAGAAAATTAAGTTATATTTTTGGAAATTTAAAGGAAATATTTAGATCAATTTTTATACATGAATTTATTTTTATAACTGTTGTAGAAATGTGTTAAAAAAACATTGAAACACTAGTTTTGATGCATTATTGACCATGGGGTATCAATTCACTAGAGGTAATGACATTAATGCAAGAAAATGTGGTTAAAATTGAAGGATATCCATTTTCATTCATATATATGGCAATAATACGATTAATTTCTCTTTATTTTACTACATTGGGTTGGTATGCTTGAACCGAAAAATAATGGTATGCATTTTCAAGGGAACAAATGGAACAAGCTTTCCTAGATCGATGAGATACTATAAAATAAAATAATGATGAGAAAATAAAAAAAGTAAGATGAAAAATAAGATGAGAAGGAAGATTTGAGTTTAAAATAAAATATAAGTGGAATAAAATGAGGATGGAGAGGTTAAGGATAATGGTTCAATTTGTATAGCTTGAAGTAAAAAAGATTTAATGTTTTAGTTTCATGGATGCATTCAAAGGAAGAATGTAATTATTATCAATAAATCGTAAAATTGAATGTAAATTCATCAAAAAGGATGTGGCCAAAAATTTACAGGTTGAATAAAATAAAAATAAGGAAACTGGAAAAGAGGGTAAGTAGGTTTAAGTTGTTAAGGATTTGAAGCTTATTATGGACAAATATGTATTACATTTAGATATTTTTGTTTGTATATGGATGATTTGTATAAATATTTTACATATATCTAGTTACATATAATTCTAAAAAATAATGTTACTGTATAAAAAATATTTATGAAGCTTTGGTACAAAAAGAAGAAGGTGACTTTGTAAGATATCACACTTATCAAAGACTAAAGAAAGGTCAAGGTTGAGCATGAGGAAGAATATAAATATGGTGAAGATGAGCATAGAGAATATTAAATTGAATTAAAATTTCAAAAGTGGAATTAATATTCACAAAAAATATATATCAGTGGACCAATATTCCCAAATATGAAACATATTCAAAATATAATGATAAACCTTAAGGTGGGGTTACACAATATAATAACCATTTAAAAAGGAATAACTATAAAATTACACATAAAATAGAAGACTCTAATAAATTTATATCCCATCTAATAATATTATCCTCCTTATATATAACTATATCACTAAAAATATTTTGTTAAAGTCTGAATCCTAATTTAGGCCAACTTGTTTCCCAATATAGTTAGTACCACAAGTTACCTATATCACTCCATATAATACAATCGTTGAGTATGATACTCATTTGGGAACTTAATTATTGATATTATATCTATTTTATTTGATGATTTAGGTGTTTAGTAAGTTTATTTATTTAATTTATATCCTAAATTATTTGTTTGGTCAATTTAAGACACTTTCTATGAATTTCCTAAAATATAACTAAAACTGTCAGTTAAATAAAACTATCTAAGTACTCAAACGAGTTCCCAAGAGGAGGAGAAAAAATTTAGTTTTAATTAAGTGAAATTAAATTATATTTAAGTATATTTATATTTTATATAGAATTTTTGATGTCATAGTTGGGTAGGTTGCATGATATTGTGACTTGTTGAGTAAGGCTTCTTACATGTTGACCTTGTATTGAATGTGAGTCGACTTTTTTTACATTAGTATTTGATTTAGTATAATTTTCATTGTATAAGAGTAATTTTTTATAAATATCATTATATATTAATTATATTTTAAGTAAGTTTATTAATTTAATTTTTTACTTTATACTTAATTTAAACATAATTTATCATGCAAGTTATTTTCTAATAGGCTTGTTATAGTCTTTATTATTAATAAAAGATTGTGGACAAGTGTTGCAAAATAATTTATTTTATAAATTCATGTTTAATATTTTTAACTCTAAATTTTTTTTAGGTTTTTAAAAATTAGGATGTGCAATCATATAATTTTATTTTTGAAGCTATTCAATACAAGTTTTGATCGATAATCTTACTTACAACACAAATAATTTAACATTTTGTGACTTTGAGACAAATTGGTTGATACATAGATTTAATTTTAGATTAATTAAGAGCTTATTTTCACTGAATACGACCATTAAAAAAACTTTGTTTTATAATATATCCACATTAAATAAAGGTTAAAAAGGTTTTTAATATCATTGTCATAAGAAATAATGATCTTAGTGAGTTCTACATCCATGAATATTCATGTTTTAAAAGGTGACAATATTGAGTATTTGAGAGATCAATTAAAACTAATTCTTGTGTAAAAATAATTTTGGTATATTGTTATCCATGGGTACACACCATCTCAATATTTAAATAACTTGACACAAAATCAAAAAATAAAAAAAGGGGAAGAAGAAAAGGTAGAGGCACAAGTTTTTTTTTCATATTGAGAGTGCCATAGACACAATCATTTATCCAAGAATTTTAGGAAGCATAAATGATCATGATGCATGCAATACCTTTTGGAATTGATATCAAGGATATTTTATGGTAAGAGAAACAAAAATATAATATCTTAAAATAAATTTTAATAATTTAAGAATATCATATGCTGAAGGAGTAGGAGATTATTACATAAGGGTAAATGATTTAGTGAATAGAAAGATGGTTTATGGAAAAACAATAAAGATAGTGTTATATTAATAAATATATTGATATATCTATTCCAAATATGGTTTCATATTATTATCACTTTTATGGAGTGTAAAGACATTAACATTGTAAGTGTTGATGAGTTATTGGATTTTTTTGTCTCACGAAGACAAGATGAGACTATATGTAGAAAATATAGAACATGGTTTATAATAGTCACTTTAAACCAAGGTGAATATTTCAAAGACTAAAGAAAAATATAAAAATTAGAATAAAGTGAGTTTAAAAAACTCAAATTTATAGGTAAATTTTGAATCTAACTTCACACGTAAGAGCAATAAATACTTTACTTATCACTACTATGAAAAATAGGACATCTGATAAAATATTGTAAGATACTAGCATATAAGAATCAAGATAATTAAGAAAGTGTATGTATTCATTTATCAATCCAAGTATGCACAAGACACTCTAAATAAATATAATTTTCAATAATAAAATCCCATAAAAACATGAATTGAAAGTGGAGAAATGCTTATGAATAAAGATGAAGGTCCTTAAGTATAATTATTATATTTCACAAGTTTTTATATTTATGGGCAAACCATCACTCAAGAATTTTCAAACATCCAAAATAATTTTGAGATATGTAATAGGTACTTAAAATCATGGTATTAATTTTAGAACATAAAGTACATTATCATTAATTAGATATATGGATTCAAATTCAATAGGATCTCTTGATGATAAGAAGTCAACTTTAGATTATTAATTCACATTAGGAAGTAGGTTGGTTTCTTGGTCTTATTTCTGTTAACCTTAGGAAGTGGGTTATTTATTGAATTATCTTCTACTAATGGTAAATATACAACCTTTGATTTAAATTTCACATAATGACTATGTCTGAAAAGACTCTTGGATGATTTTATAGAGGCTCAAATTGAGCCAACACAATGATTTTGATAAGAATGGAATAATAAAATTATCAAATAATCTATTTTCCATGTTACTACAAAGCCCATTGAATTCAAACAACATTTTTTTAGAGACTTGGTTAACGATAAACATTTTTACATTAAGTATGTGAGAATTGAAAAATAAATTTCTTGATATTCTCATAAAAGTATTACACAAGCATATTCATCGAACACTTAATAAGATAACAGACATTTCACCTCTTTGCATGAACGGAGGGAATGTTTAGTATGATATCAATTTAGACACTTGATTATTAAGATTGAATTTATTTTATTTAGTGTTTTAAGTGATTAATATAATTATTTAATTTATTTATGTCCTAAATTAGTTGTTTGCTCAATTTTGGACACTTTTTGAGAATTTCTTAAAAAATAAATGGGACAACCAATTAACTCTAGTTCACTGTCTGAGTGATCAAATGAGTTCCCAAGTGGCAGTACACACATCCAGTGGTATTTAGGTGAAATTAAACTTTATTTAAGTTAATTTTTATTATATAGGGATATAGGATGCCATATTTAGGTAGTTTATGTGATTTAGTGACTTATTGAGGAGGCCTTCTTGCATGTTGACCTTGTCTTGAACATGAGTCAAATTCATTTGTTTTAGTCTACTTTTAGTTTTTTAAGAGTCTAGTTTTATAATTTTAATTATATATTAATTATTTATTATTATTATTATTTTTTAACTTTATAAATAATTTAGACATAACTTGTCATGTAATTTGTCTTTTAATAGGCTTGGTTTAACCTTTATTATTTATAAAATATTGTGCATAATTGTGGTACAATAATTTATTTCATAAATTTTCATTGTATGTTATTTTATATATATATATATATATATATATATATATATATATTATGTAGGTATTCATAAAGTAATACTAAAAATAATATATTTTTAGTTTTAAATTTATACATTACATGTTTTGTTTGACAATCTCACTTTTAATACAACTAGTTTACTAGCTAATGATTCTAGGATAGATTAGTAGATGCATAGATTAAATTCAAGATTAATTAAGAACTGATTTTCACTTCATAATACTATTAAAAATCTGAATATAATATTATGTATGCCATATATCAACATCTTGACCCACTAAGAATATCATATCTGTAGGTGAATTACAATATTAGGTAAAAGCAAGGTCAAAGCATATAGGAGTATACTAGTGAGTTCCACAAGAAGGTTTTTAAAGTGGGCAAAGATATTTCACACCATGAAATATTGATGAATTATATGGATGAAATTCATATCCATTTGGAGATACTAGTCCTCTAGGCCAAGATCATTAATGTATATGAGGCTTATTATCAAGCTCACTACTTAGAGATGGAAAATAGGAACACTCCATCTACCTCTCAAAACACTTCCAATAAAGAAGTAAACACTATGAGAAATGGTAAATGTGAATTGAAACATAATCATAATTACACTTCTATTTATAATAATTATAATAAGATACATTATGGGAAATGTTATGTTTATAGTCATTATGATGAACAATATTGGGAAATCTATCAAGAATTACATCCACTCAAGAACAACAAAAATAAGAAAGATATTCATTATTTCCAAGGTGATAATATTATTTGAATATTTGATGTATATTATAATTTTGCTTGTAACTCTATCAATAGATAGGTATGTTTGGGTAGTTGTAATGCTCAAGAGAGTGAAATTTGTAATATTTTTGATATTAAAAAATAAAAAGATGAAAACAAATATGAATGATTAATTTAGGGTTAATGCCTACCACATAATGTAGATATTTTCCTACACTCCCATATACGTATAAAAATAAATTTGATATCTAACTTTAACGATATTATTCATCTCTTATTTGTTTCTTCCTATATATACATTACTTGTCCTTTCTCACCCATGTTCATTTTTATCACCACTAGGATCCAAAGTCTATTTGTATGCATATAGTCCTCCTATATTAATATTGAAACATATCAATTATAATATCATAATAAACTTTAATCTTTTAATTTTTGGTTCTTTCTTGAATCTTGTTCATTCTTTCAGATAGGTATTATTTCTAAATTATGCCACCATTGGTTAATGTTGCTTTTGTGGAGTTTTTTGATGAGGATATTTTTATTGAATGGAGAACTAATAAGTTATGAAAAATATGATAAAATTTTAATTAAACAAAAAATATTCTTAGGGGAATCTTAGATGTTGAAGCATTGGTAAAAGTTTCTTTTATTCCTCTAGCAGGTTAGTTGCAAGCTAGCAAGGGCAATTGTTAGATGTTTGTTACATGAAGGAGAAGAATATTGTTTTATAATGGAATTAGATAAATGTAGGTGAAAATATTACCTAAATATTAAATTCATTTGTTTCATGCTATAGTTTGTTAACTTTATGAAGAATTGCTAAGAAGAAAAGATGCTCTAAAACCCTTCTTAATCCCTAATGGCTCAGCTTTGGGAGATGTGATAGAATTTTTGAGTTCTTTGTTCCAAAATAAACATTTTGTAATATTTTTTTGGAAAATAAATGACCTTAATACACCTTAATCAAAATTTGAATGCAAATAATGGATAAAGGTAAAGATACAAGTTGTAGGGTTTTAAGAAAGCAAGAGAGACAGTTAAAATATACTCTTTTGAGATGTTTAAGAGATTGTTTGAGCATATACAATGGTTTTAATAATCATATGTGTTCCATATGTCATAATTAAAAAATAATTAGGTTGTGATGCCTCATAAAACTCAACAAAATGTCAAAATACAACATACAAAATGAGATTGTGTAAGCTATGAAACACCAAAAAAGTGTATATTTTGAATTTTAGTGAAATAAATATCTTAAAATATATATATATATATATATATATATATATATATATATATGTATGTATGTATGTATATATATATAATGCTTAAAAGTGTTTTCATTTATGTACTATAGTCAAGGATAGAGAAAATGGAAAAACATAGGTTTGTTCAATAAGGAATTCAATGTTTTCTCATTGATTTTCCCACAAACAGAGTTACAAATGAGTGTTTTAGAATTTCCAATGGAAAAAAATGATTTTATAGGGTGTAAAATTTATAGGTCTAAATCCATTCCATTTAAATTAAAATCAACTCAAAATAGGCTCATCTCATTAAGAAACTTCTCTAGGTCACCTTACGAGTAAGAAACACACACGCTTTTATGAATTTTTGTTTGGGAGTTTGGTGAATAGTTTTAGATATATTAATAATATTATAGGTATGACCCATTTATAAATATCCAATTAAAATATTATTATTATTTGGTGAGGCATGAAACTCATTTTAAACCCACAAATCCAAATCATAGTTTCTTGTGGCCTAAAGATCAAAAAATAACTTTTTTGGAATTTGTAAGTGGAATTTGAAGTTGGAAATTTGTTTGAATGTATTTTAAATAATTTTTATTATTTACCAATATTATTTACACTCCTTATATCTTTAAAATATATAAATTCATAAATTTCTAGGTTTTCATTGTGCATTCAAGAAGCTTGCCAAAACCATAAAATATGTATAAATCCAAAAAAACATAGTATAAAGAGTTGTAATTTTTCGTAATAAAATTAATAATAAACAAGAATTTTTCATTAAGTTTTAAATAAAATAAAAAATAAATAATATCTCTCTCTCCTACAAATCCCCTTTTGGCTATTTTTAAAAAATCAAGTCAAACTCTAATATGCGTGCAAGATAGTTGAAGTTAAACTCCAAGTTACAAGTCAAGATAAGTCAAGTAAAACTCTAATATGCAAAAAAGGTAACTAAATAAAAACCTAAATATAAATTAAATATAAATTATATTTAAATGAAAGATAATTAAATATCTCTTCAAGACTCAACCAAGAAACATGTGTGTAAGAACCTTGGACCTTTTCAATCTTCTCTCTCTCTTACTACACCATTTTCTAAGAAATAATATTTAAACTCCAAATATTCTATATTGGAATTTGGGTATTTGTTTTGGAAGTTTGAAGGTTGAGTTGGAGTTCAATTGAAATAGGAGTACACTATGAGTTAAGATGTTGACTCATTCAATTTAGGGGTACAATATGAGTTAAGATTATGATGAGATTATGCTTGTGACATACATAAAATCTAAAAAAAATTGTACTAATTGACCTTTTAAATAATAAAAATTTGATTTATCCTCCTTTTTTAGGTTGTTCATGAAGTGTATATTTAATATTAATTGATGTGACTTAATGAATGACTAATTTTCCTATGTTTATATCCAAATTATTAACTTTTATGCATAGAATAAGAAAAATTACAGGTCATATCAATTTTATATGTCTAATTTCTATCTAATAAAGAAGTGAATTCAGACATTGTTCATTTCTTGCATGATAGTGTGAATGTTTGTCAAGACTTGTATATGAAATACTGATCTAAGAATCATTGTGTGAATATGAAGTGAATGTGTTCAAGTTAATTAAATTAAAAATGGTGTCAATTATCTACATAATTGATTTTAACATTAATAGAAAATCCCAAATTTTCAATTTTATGTTCAATTTTATCTTTAGTATTGCTCCTTTTACCTTTTATCTAGTTAAGAGAGCATAGATTAGAGAGTTTAGAGAGAAGTGGGTCAATGTACCAAAGGAGAATATACCTTAATATAGATATTATATCTAATAAAATGTCTTACACACCTTGAAAATTTTCCATTGTATCAATATGAGTGAGAACAAGAGAACATTCTTACAAGGGTGCACTTTTGAGTGATAATAGGTACATATGCATAAAGGCCTAAAACATGAACACAATTTTATTTTAGTTTATTTAAAAATATTTTGTCCCTCCACCTATATATTTTAACTCTCTCACATATCCCACTACAATACTTAACCCCTAAGTTAAAACTCTGAAGTAATCAACTTTTTTCTTCGTGAAGGCTTGTTCCTTGCAACCCTCTTTTAAGGCAAACCTGGTAGTTATGAACAATATAAAATGATTATAATAAAATTAAATACAATTTAATGTACCCATTATACCCATTCAACTTCAACCAAAAATTAAAGACATAAATCCTAAGGGATACGAACAAATTCAACACCGTTACTTAGTATTTAGGTCTCTTTAGGCCTAATTTAAGCACATTGTTTAACAAATCATACTATATGGTCATGTAAAAACCTTAAACATAATCCATATTCTATATCACATAATGAAAACATATATTATATATATTAAACATTTTTGGCATGTGTAATCATAAGTTATTAGAGTTGTAAGATTTAATACACTAGCTTTGGTCTTGATAGGCATGTGTAAGGCCGAGAGTAATTAAAAAAAAGGCAAATTTTGAGTTTTAAACATTTTATAGGTCTTATATAGTACACGACAACTTTTAAAATAGTTACTTATTCATGATAAATCATAAATAAACTCCAACAAGTAGTTTTACACAATGTTAGGTTCTCTTGATAGAACTATGGGTGCAATAATAAAACTTTTGATTGATATTTGAACTATGATTATATTTTGGACTTAAATAATAGTTAAAATAATATTTTAAATACTTTATACCACCTCTAAATATATTCAGTGCTCCGAATGAGCCTCTAGAGCACATCTACTCTATTTATCTTGACTATGATAAAATAAGGGTTCTTCTAAACACTGTGTGTGAAGGTTTCCTTTATATCTTGCACTTATTAATAATGTCTGAGCCTAAAAATGTATTATTATCATAAAATAAAAAATAAAAAATAAAAACTATTTTTATGATGAAAAATATTTATCAAACCTTAAAAATCATCCAAAATTCAAAATTACTTGGCATGCAGGATTGTGTAGAAATTAAAATTTGATCTTATCTAGACTATGAAGTAGATGAATCCCATATAATCTAGAAAATGCTGATGATAAACCACTAAATAAAATGAATAAAAACATTCAAGGTTTATTACATTCCAATAAAATTACCTACATTCACAAATTATCTCTAACACATTATTTATTCCTTGATCTCAATCACATACAACAATCAAAAACAGAATTTACAAGACAAAGTTCCCTTAAAATCTTGATTTTTTTAAGAATCTCCTCATTTTTTATTAGAATTTATCCTATAATAACACTCTCCTAAAACACACACTAAATAATTACATGCATTTATAATCTTTTTTTGAAATTGAGCATGCAAGAAAACTCTCATATATTGTCATTCCCATGTAGGATGGTAGTTACATTTTGCATATTTTTTCTTACATGGCTTCTACAAAGATTGGAACCTAGAAATACATGTTTCAAAACCTCCTAGTAACCTAGAGTAACATTTAACAAATACACCAAAATTTATATATCAAACCATACCTAAACCACAACTCAAAGCTAGTTACAAAATTCAAAATTTCTAATTATCCATTTTGGTGGGAAACTCCCCAAAGACAAGAAATATGTAATCTGAAGACTTTTAATGACTCTAAAACAAACTAAGGGTCCATATATGACCTATCATACCCATATCATACTAAAAATTTCTATAACAAACCTCTTAAACACATTTACATTATTTGGCACATTGTTATTCCCTACATCAAGGTCCTTAAGTGGAAAACATTGAGCTCTTACTCAAACGTACCATGTTTAACTTCTTTCTTTGTTTCAAATTATTCCTTTTGTGATATTATGATATCTTGTTACTATTTATTCTATTATATTTTTATTTTTCATCATTTTATTCCTTTTCCCTTTTCTTCTTGCCTTATCTTATCTCTTTGACAGCTCATCCTCTACCACCATGAATTACACAATATCATGCAAAACTTTGACCACTTAATCTTATATCTCCTCCATATCTGACTCCTTTCAATCATAATCTAATGGTTTATTATACATATTTTCTTCTTCTATTCTTTTCAAACTCTCATTGATATCTTATTTGGTTGCCTCTTCATGACACTCCACTTTCTCATGGTGAGTCTTCTCATAGACTTATAGTTTGTCTTATAATGACATCTTCTTGGCCAACTTAGGTTTAACAAAAGACCACACTTCTTGGAAAATTATTATTTTTATATCATCATGCATAATAAAAACCAAATTTTTTTAACATTATTCCTTGAATATTTCAACTTCTTACCTTGGTTTTCCTTCATTATCTTATTATTTTACCCATTTGCTTGTATCTCTACTTCCACGAGTCTTTTTTATTCATCTTTTGACATGAAAAGAAAGAACACACAAGATTATTTGCTTTTCTTAGTTCTATTTTTATCTTACCTTGGCTTGTAAACTAGTTTTATTCTCCTTCAACTAATTCTTGTTTATCTTTTTTCCTCCAACTTGTTATTTGTTATAATTTTCTTCCATTTTATAATATTATTTTGTTTATCTTGAAATTATGTCTTTAGATCTCATATGATAGCTTCTACCTTATTTTCACTCTAAATTAGGAACTTGAATGGGTTAAATTCAACCTATTTCATTAATTATTTCCACATAAACTCCCCTTATTCAATATTCTCTCTTAAATATTGTGCCATATCTTGTACTTGGGATCCATCTCCATCTCATGTCAAGCTAGACACTCCTTCATACCCTTTTTGTATCCACCCTTATCATTCCATGATGTATGGTTCCTTATCCATCACCATTTATCTCTATTTATCCTCCAATGAGTCATGGAAAGTGATAATATCTTCAACTATTGTTCTGAGATAGACATTGTCCTTATCTTCATTATTTATGGCATGCTTCAAAAGATACCATTTCTTCTTACAATTGATCCAAACTCACATAAAAAAATATCTAGTCTTGTTTTTCATCTAGAAAATATCCACCTAAAATAGCTTATTTTATTACTACACCCAATATAATTTTTTCTTCTTGATCTTCATACCCTATACTCCATCTTGCTTCAATTATCTTTCTTTTATACCATCAATGAGGAATGCTTCTTCTTAATTATATCCTTCTCTAGGCATCTCTCCTCTATTAGGGTAACAAACCACTATAACTCTATACATGGCTACCCAATCAACTTATTCTTCATCATAATAATTTTTTTCATTCTTTCTCTCCTTCATACTTTCATGTTTTATGTCCTCAAAATGTACTTCTTCTTTCTTCACTTTTATACCTATATACATACTTGATAGGAAATTATTAGATTTAAAATCTTGTCACTTGTTTTCCTTCATCTTCTTCTTCTTATCTTGATTGAGAGGTTTCCTCTCATAATCCTCCTTCATGATCATCATATTATCCTTAAGGTGCTCCTTATTTTACTATTGTATATTAACCTGTTCATTCATCATGAACTACTTCATCTCCTCCTTGAACTGGCTGCATAGAAACATCTTTTACCTCTCATTGTAACTATTGATAATATTTCTTATTCTCTTCATGAGTAGCCTTATAGGACACTTAAATATCTTCTTATTCAATAAATAACCATACCATTAGTTTTCCTCTTATTTCATGAGCTCCACCAAGAGATTTATCCTCTCTAACCTTTTATCTATCTCACTCTTCTTTTAAAAAACCAACCTTTTTCTCTTTGGGTCTACCTTATTCTTTCTCTCATTGTGGTATACTAACTCAACTAATCCCTTCTTCTATTTTTAGTTTTATATCCTAATCTTCTCATAAGTAAGTATTTTTCACCTTGCTTATCTCAATCTATATTCTCTCCTCCAACTAGTCTATTCAAACTCTTTTCCTTGAGTCTTTTTCAACTTACAACTAAAACTCTCATTTGATTCTTTCTTCTCTATTTTGAGCTTATACTTTCTCTCTTATTAGAGATACTTTTTTACAACATAATCTTGCCTTTTTATACCTATCTAACTCATTCTTGCAACTTAAATTCATGAAACATAAAATAAACCTTCAACAACCTCAATTATCAACCTTCAATACTCATAATTATAAATTTTCTAAGAGTTTATCTGATCTAATACCATTTGACGTAGGGATGATTCCTATCACCTAATGTAGGTATATACCTACACTCTTATTTATTGTATACACATGACAATGTTATATAAAATTTATGATTGTATTCATATTTGATTTATTTTCTTCTTGTAGGTACATTACATATCCTTCATCACCCTTGTTCATTTTTATCTCCAATAGGCTCTAAAGACTCTTTTCATACATTTATTTTACCTCTCTCTAATCATATCATCAATCATCTCACAATCCAATTCAATCTCTTTATTCTTGGTTCATACTTGAATCTTTTTCATTATTTTAGATAGGTACATAGGCCTAAAGGCCTAAAACATGAATACAAGGTTATTATCTTTTAATGAGGACTTTTATGGTGTTCCACATATATTATAACTATATAACTCATCCCACTAAAATAATCAAGCCCCAAGTTAGAAATTTCAAGCAATCAATTTTTTCCTTCTCAAAGCCTAACTCCTTGTAGCCTCTTTTTTAGGTAAATATAATAGCTATGAACCATACACAAGTTTTATAATCAAAATAAGTATACTTTTAAGAATATTTTATCTTGATTTATCATGAAATAAAATTTTAATACAAAAAACCTAGGTGAGACCAACAAACTCAAAACCCTTATTTAGTAGTCAGGTCTCTTTTAGCTTAGTTTAAGCACAGTTAAAGAACCCATTTTGTATGTGTAGGTACCAGTATAAAACCTCATCTATATTATAGAACACATTAAAAAATCATATATTATCAATTTAAAATATTTTATAATTTTTGGATTGAAAATTTATTGGAGTTAAAATATTTAAAACCCTAGCTTTAGTCTTGGTGGGCTTGTGTAAGGTCAAGAGCAATAAAAAGGGAAACTTTCAATTTTAAACACATTATATATCATATAAGATGATTTTTAGGCATACCCTAAATCATAAATCCTTCTATAATATATAATTCTCCTTTATGTATAAAAAATAATCTCCAACAATTAGTTTTATAGATTTTTGGGTTCTCTTAATAGGATTATTGGTACAAGAGTGAAGGTTTTGATTGATTCTTAAAATTTGATTGTATTTTTTATTTCAATAATAATTACCCTCATATTTTAAATAATATTTACCAAATTCATATAACTCATACTCTTGTAATTAATCTCCAAACAACCTTGGCTCTCTTTATCTTGATTGTGATAAAAATACGGTTCTTCTTAGGACTATGTGTGAATGTTTCCTTTATATCTTATACTTTTGAAGGATGTTTGAGTCTCCAAATGGATTATTATCAAAAATTAAAATTTATAAACTATTTTTATGCTTAAAACAAGTCAATAACTCTTAAATAATCATCAATAGTTAAAATTTATTTAGCATGCAAGAATGTGTAGGCATAAAACTTGTTCCTGTCTAGACTCTGAGATTGGTGGATTCCATATAATATTTAAAAAGATGACAAAAACCCACTAAATGGAAATAAAAATAATTTATGGTTGGCTTTGATGAAAATGAAATAAATTTTTTAGTTTGCTCACATTATATAATACTAATTTAAGTTCACAAATGATCTCTAACACATTCTTTATTTCTTGATCTCAATCACCTACAATAATCAAAAATAGAATTTGTAATGAAAGCAAATTTCCCTTGAAATCTTGATCTTTTATTATTATTTTTTAGACTCTCCTCTTTTATTAATCTAACTTATAATATCCTACTACTATCTTAAAACACACACTAACTCCTTAAATGCAATTTTAACCTTTTTATGACATCAAACATGCATGAAAATTCTCATACAAGGCCATTTCTGTATAGGGTGGTAGCTAAATTTTGTATGTTTATTACTTACATGGATTTAGTAAATTAATTCACATATGAAAATGTCTCACACAACTTTATCAAAACTTATAGGACCATTTACAAACATTAACCAACATTTTCATATCACACCATACCCAAAACACTAATCAAAGCTAGTTACAAAATTCAAAATTTCAAATTACCCATTTTGGCAGGAAACTCCAAAAGGATAAGAAACACAAAATATAAATACTCTTAATTACTCTAACAAAACCTGAGAGTCTATATAAGATGTTTCATACCTATCTCAAACCAAAAATTTCTACAATCAACATATTAAACACATTTACATTCTTTTTCACCTTATGATTATCTGCATCAATGGTCTTTTTCATACTTGTTAACAATCTAATTTTATATGTAAGGAATTGGTAAAAAATGGTTTTCTAAAATTATAATAATCTAGATATTTATTCATTGGGTTGGTTGAAGAAATATGTATACATCAAGGTGACCAATAAATTCAATGTTATGTTTGGTATTAATGCATATTTAATTTATCTGTGTGGTGTAGTTTTTAGAATCCCTTACTCATATATAGGATCTTATATTAATGAGGATAAAAAACTAATATAGTTTGGTGAAGGATGGAAAGAGCTAAATAATTTTAACCTACAAAGGTGATTATAAAATATCTATGGTAATTTCCTCTAAAGCTAATAAAATTATTAATGATAGTGGGAAGTTTTCTTATCTTATTTTTAGAGATATTAATGATGAATTTATATCTTCACATAGGACTTATTTTAGTATATTTACTAAAAAAAGAAGCATATGGGAGATTTTATAAAGTAATTCAAGGAGGCTTTTCATGATCCTATGGATTTCCACTGGATAGGCCTATTGAGCATGAAATTCATTTTAACCTAACAACTTGATTCAAAATATTATGTTATATAGGATTCCTTTAAGTATTTTAATGAGGTAAAAATTATAGTCTTTAATTAATCAATATGTAATTCATCTAAATGCTTCTCCCTATGGTTCTCTGATTATTTTTGTACCTAAGAAATATGCTTCATGGATAATGTGTGTTGATTTTAAATCACACAATAAGATAACCATCAATAATAGGTACCTTATTCCATAGATTGATGATCTTCTTGATAAAATTAAACATGCCAAGTATTTTGATAAGATTGATTTGAAATATGGGTATCACCAAGTGTAGATTCAGGAAAAAGCCATTTGGAAAACAACATTTAATACAAAGTAAACATTGTATGAATGGTTGGTTATACATTTTGGATTATGAAATAGATTATCTACCTTTATATGGATAATAAATAAGGTAATATGAACATTTTTTTATTCCTTTATCATTATATATTTGGATGATATTCCTGTTTTTATAAAAACTTTTGTTGAGCATATTTATCATCCTAAACATTTTTTACAGGTTATAAAGGAAAAAACATTGTTGTATAGCGAGAAGAAATGTGAGTTTTATAAAAACAAATCACTTGTCTTCTTGGAGAATGTGGTTGGATATGGATAATTATGGATTTATCAAAATAAGGTATAGGCCATCATGAATTAGCCAAATCCTTCTAATGTGGCTAAGGAAAGAATCTTTATGGTGTCAAATCAATACTTGAGGAAGTTCATCAAGAACTTATCTTCCATAGAATTATTTTTTAATGTCATTTAAATAAGTGGTAATACTTTTTTTTATGGTAATAATTAATGGAGTGTATTTTATATGTTCAAATATAAGATTATCCATGCTCTAGTTTTAGATTTTCTTAACTTATAGATACCATTTAAGGTGGAAATGAATGCTAGTTATTATGATATGGAGGTTGTCCTACTTGAAAGAGGTAATCCGGTATGTTAACATTCAAAATAATTTCATTATGGAATTCTAGATTATTGTGTATACAAAAAAATTATATATCCTCTTATTCAATATATCAAGAAATTAAAGCACTATAATAAGTGTAAATAAACTATTTACCATATAGATCATTAACCTTTCTAATGTTTTAAAGTTTAAACTAAAATTTATAACATTGTATGCTATAAGTGGATGGGGATTTTTTTATAATGTCATTTTGTAATCATATATAATAAATATATGACTAAGAAATTTGTTGATATATTATCTAAACCTCATTTCCTTTCAACCATGGATACCAAAACTCTTATTGAACCTTTTATGTCTAAATATTATGTATCATGATATCAACAAGATGAATATTTTAGGAATCCATTTATTCAATAAGAGAATTTACAATATAGAATTTTTGAGCCCAAGGAGGATTATTAACATCAATATGAATTTATCTACATGTTGAGTAATTTTTGTGTTCCCAAGGAAGAAACATGTCAACTAATGAGATAGGTATGTTTATACAAAATTTTAAGACACCTTAGTGTTATAAAGACTATTTCACATTTCCATAGGTATGTTTATTTTCCTAATATGTAAGTATGTGTTTCCATGTTCATAAGAAGACGTATATTTTATAGTAAAATAAAGGATAGTAACTAAAATTTGGGATTTTACATGCTATTATTAGTTCCTTAAAGGCCTTATGAAAGCATTTTCATGGATTTTGTAGCTAGGTTGTCTATATCAAGGAATGGGAATGACTATCACTTTGTACTCATCAAATGGTTTAGTAAGATGTTCATTTTTACTCCTTCTAAAAGACTCTTAGTGGTAGTGATGCAATTGAGTTTTTTGGCTAATGCTGGGTTCATCTTGGTTTTCATAGTTCTATAATTCATGATCAACACTTAATATTTATTATAAAATTTTGAGCTAACTTATGGGATAATATGGTTAGTAAGTTGAATTTGTGTATTGGTTTTCATCCATACACTAATGGGCAAGCTAAGGTCATGAATAAAACATTATTGTAACTATTGAGATTATACAAAAAGAAGCATAATATGTCATGGGATGAATATTTATGTATATTAAACCATTATAAAATGGGGAATTCATTCTTATACTATTGAATATAATTTTGAAACCTTTTTTAACCCTAAGTACCCCTATATGTGATTGATTTTAGTTTGAGATAACCATAAAAAGGTAAGGGAAAGTGGATCCTAAGGTCTATAAATCTAAAAATTTCACCGATAAGATTCAAAAAATTCTCCTCTAAGTATATGAGAGGTTGAATGAGTCTCAAAACAAGTACAAAGAAATATATGATTAACATAGAATTGAGCATATATTTCTTGTTGAAGATAAGACATGGTCTTACTTGAGTAGATAAGGGATCCAAGGTAGGTGGTTCTTAGGTATTGTCCATTTAGAATTACGTAAAAAGTGGGAAGAAATGATTTGAGACTTGATTTGCTATCTTATATGAATATTTATTCAATTGTCAATATTTATAACTTACATCTTTTTTAGTCTTTTATTTTAGGTAATGAATATGAAGGGTTGTTTATACCTTAAATTGAAGACATCACTCTGGATATCCAATTAAAATTGGATGAGAATAATTTACTAAAAAAGAAGGAAATGATAACATGAAGAGGAGTACAATCACATTAGTTGGTTAAGATAAAGGTTCAACTACCTAAAAATATTAAATGCTATTCTAGAGAAAATGTGAGGAAGAAATTTAATGATTTCTAGGATTCTTAAAGAATTTAAGGACATAAAAATCTCATATTGGTGATGTATGATCCAAATTTGGATCTAAATTTACTATTAATGTTTAGTAGATGTTGAAAATATGCCCAATTACATGTAACTCATCCTTATAATATAATATTAAATGACATATCATTTTAAAAAAATGTGAGACCATAAATGTTACAATGGTAGACTCAGTGTAGGGTGATCCAAACATATTTATAGTGATGAATTTAGTGAGTTTGATCTCTTAAAAATTAAGGGGTTTTTTTAATATATATTGGAACCTCAATTATTTTTAAAGTGGTAGTTATGAAACTACCTTTATGGGTATGTAAATTATAGTATATGATTAGTGGTTCCATAAAAACCTTAATGGTTTTGTAAACACCCTATCAATTTCAAAACCACTCGACTGAATAGACTATAAATTTTTCCACTAGATAAATTATGAAAGTTCAATGGTTGAAAACATTTATTCATCTCATAGAGAATTATTTTAATCATCTTGGTAGACTCCAAAGTTGATAAAACATAAATACGTATCTTTTAATAAAAAAAATCATGAGAAAATATAGTGAGAAGTCTTAAAATGAATTCATGTTTTACTTTTCAAGTTTGTGTCTTTCATCTAGTTCTGTACTTATTTCATAGTTGTAGATTGTGTGTTTAGTTGTGTTATAGTACAAAGAAGTGTATAATAAGTCAAGATCAATTATGTGTACAAATACTAGAAAAAGTGGTAACAAGAATTATATTGATAAAGGCCATGTTTGATATTACCTTATACCTTTATTCCATTACATAGTTTAATGGGAGTGCAATTACCTCACCAATAGAGTTTTTCCCACATCATGTTACTCCATGATAACTCTTATATTTATTCTAATATATATTAATTATTATGCTTCATGTTCATGTGTAATATGTGGTACATTCCATTTACAACACTTTTTTATTTACATTTATTAATGGAAAATAGTATAGAACATTAATCTTCTAATCATTATTTAGTTAGGAGTCATAACATCTGTGTTGGTGAAGCTCAAAGTGGAATATCCACATAGATTATGGATTAATATATGAATAAAAAATAACATTAAAAAGGTAATAAATATAAAATTGAAGACACAATCCTTAAAATCAATTTTTGTATCAAGATTAGAGACAAATCGAGGACAAATAATAGACATGATCACTATGTTACTTGTACAACATATGCATGATTGCATTTCATTTAAATGAAGGTTTAAGATATTGATATATATTAGAATGACATAGGTTCCAATGTAAATGAGATTTAGAAGACTTGGGAGTCTAAGAAACCCTTTATTTTTTTAAGATGAATAATTACAACATGTATGTATGTATGTATGTATGTATGTATGTATGCATGCATGCATCTATGAATGTATATATGTATGTATGTATGTATGTATGTATCTATTTATATATACATTCATGTATTTAATAAGGCATGACCTTAAGGTGGGAATAAATTAATCCTTTATTCCTTTAGCACACAAATAGATAATAAATTATTTCACTATTCATGTATCATTGACTATCTATGCTACCTATTGGTGAAATGGGTTCTCATTTTCAATCTCTCTATAGTTGTCCTTTATCAGTACCAAGTATGGACTATGCCTTCTTATTATAGTCTTGGCCATGCACTTAAAATTAATTAGATAGATTATTATTCCATACCTATTTTTATGTGTTCGTTATCAAGTCATATCTATCAAATTCTTTTGTTAGTATGTCATTATTTCTCTTACCAACAATACATTTGATCTATGGACATTAACCTTATATTTTGGATCAAGAGATGACTACAAATCAACACTTAAAATTTTTTTATGACACTTTGAGTCCTTTATTTATTTTTAAGTCAATCATTTGAAATTAATAATCATGGGATTTAGTTAATTGGATCCTGGGAGATTGATCCTTAAATCTTGAACTATCTCCCTTCCACATGTCCTATGATTTTATAAAGCCCTAATCAAATAGATGGAGATTAATTTATTTAAAGAAATAAATCTAATGATAGGATTGTATCATATTATAGTGACATCATAACATCATTCCAAATGCACTCTTACCATTATATCTTATGATATTAGATGAGTACAGTGGTTGTTGCATTATAAAGAGACTCTATACTTATTCAAATTTGTTTTCTTGAATAACCAGAATGTCATAAAGGACAAGTATCAAAACATCTTACTAGGCTAAAAATATCTTTTGTAAATTGTGTAATTATTCAAGGAGTGAATTTTTTTTACCGATTCAAAATTGAAAATTAAAATCTAAATTCCCACTTCACCCTTTATTAATAACTTAATTCAACATTGGTTACTACATGCTTCAATTTGATTGAAACCATTAACTAATTTGATCCATTTGTGATGAAATTAGGGAAAATTGAGCATTAAATCACATTTTTTAGTAATAATTAATTTCATAGGGCTCTAATCATCCCAATTTTTTTTTCATTTAAAAAATCCATTGGTTTCTTTAGATGATGATGCCATTGGGGTTAATAGATCCCTAAATTATTGAGTATGATGTACATATGGGCAATGGAATTATATTATTAGAATTATTAAATTTTTATTTTTTAGGTGTTTTTGAAATTTATTTAATTATTTTATGAGCTTAATTAGTTATTTTTTTATTTTAGTTAACTTTCCAATGATTCCTTCAAAAATAAGTAAAATTGTGTGTTAATTATCAGTTCACTATAGTTCACTTTGATCTACTCTAATTTAATATTTGAGTACATAGTTGAGTCTAAATAAGTGTGTACTCATTAAATAATAGTAATCACATGGTTTACTGATTATATTACTTAAATTAAAGACAATTTGAGTTAATTTGATTTAATTAGCTTAGTGGACTAGGATGTCTTTCTAGTTGCATGTTTGACTTTACCAATAAAGAATGTTTCATTCATGATGTCCAAATATTTATAATGAGTTAAATTAAGTTAATTATTTATATTATAAATAATTTTTCATTTAATTAGTGTTTAATTATTTATTTATTATACTTTATAATTTTAGACGTAACTTGCAATGCAGGTTATTTTGTAAAAATCTTACTTTAACTTTCGTTATTATAAAAAATTACACACAAAGGTATCGTAGAGAATTATTTAAAATTTAAGAGATAATTTAATTTTTTATGTCTAATATTATAGTGGTTATATAGTATTTTAGACCATCAAACACATATTTTCAATTTAGAATCTACTCATGATACTTTTTATCAATAATTTCACACACAACACAATTAGTTTGATAGTGCCAGTAACTTTGAGATAATTCTATTAATACATAGATTCAATATTAGAGATAAAAATATTTATTTCCATTTATAAAACCATTAAAAAACTTTATTTGGTATCCTATCTATATTTAATCAATGTTTCAAGAAAGTTTTCATTCATTTTTAGAACATACAATTGTTTTAGTGAATGCTTCTTCCATGAATATTCTTGTTTACAAAGGTGATAACCTTGAGTATTGGATAGATCAATTGAATAAAATTATTGTGTAGAAATAATTATGGTATAATGTTCTCCAGTAGTAAACACCACCACAAGATTCGAACACCTTGAAAAAATATATGAAATGTATAAAAAAGGATGAAGAAAAGAGAGATGTACAAGATTTCTTGTGTATTAAGAATGCCATAGACCCAAGGATTTATCCAATAATTTTATGGTGCAATAATTACAATGAGGCATGTAATATATTAGAGAATTAATATCAAGGCTATATTAAGGTAAGATAATAAAAATCAAAACCATTAAAATCAATTTTGAGAATTTGATAATGTCAGAATCTAAAGCAGTTGCATATTATTGCATAAAGGTAAATGATTAAGTTCATATATTGGGGGTTTATGGAGAAACTATACAAGATAGTGTTATAGTAAGAAATATTTTGACAACGTTAAGCCAATAATTGATACATATTATGATCATTATTAATGATTGTAAATACATGAACATTATAAGTGTTTACGAGCTAGTGGGTTCTCTCTTGTCTCATGAGAACAAGACAATTTTATATGTAGGAGATCTGGAGCATGGTCTAAAAGAAACACTTGAAACTAAAGTAAGGGTTTCAAAGGCCAAAGAGATAAATAAAAATATAAATAAAATGAATATAAAAAATAAAAAATAAAAAATAAAATATGAATCAAACTTCATAGGTAAGAATAATAAATACTTTACTTGGCATTATTATAAAACAACTATGACACATTATAAAAGATTGCAGAATACTAGTGACTAAGAATCAAGCCAGTGAAGAAAAGGAAGAGAAGGCTTTTAAAAATGAAATAAGTGAGTTTAAATATGGATCATATTATTTTATCACATTTTTTTTGGGTAATATAGGAATAAAATATTTTTTTTGTCTTAATTCAGGTTGTTTGAATGAGGTGATAAGTCATAAAGGTGATTTTCACAAGTTAAATGATTCTTTCAAAATCGAATAGCAATTAGGATGTAAAAAGTCCATCTAATTTTAAATAAGTGGTAGAATTAAAATAACACCAAGTAATGTTAAGGGGGATATAATTTTCACTAATATTATTGATCATAGTATCACAATATATCTTGACTAAAGTAAGGCATACAAATTTTATAATCTTTCTAGTAAATCCATAATTATTTCTAGTGATTGTAATTTAAACAAAAATAAGGTATATGATTATTTTTATAATATATATATATATATATATATATATATATATATATATATATATATATATATATATATATATATATATATATATATATATATATATATATAAGTCATAAGGTAAGGGTTTAAACCTATTTAATTTTATTATTATGTCTTACAAAGTCATAAACAAGTTTATAGTTCATCAAGAAACAATACTAACTCTTTGTAAGAGACTAATCATCCATCTACATCAATGTAAAGTAAGAAGAAATGTTTGTTGATTATTGATGTAGTTAATCAAATATAGGATAAAAATTATGATATTAGGATGAAACATCTAAACAATTTATGAATGTGGCTTATTTTATAATACTTATGACAAAAATTCTATGTTTGCATTATCATCAGTGACTAGTGAACCTAGAAGTTATGTAGAAGTTAGTCAAAATAAAGAATAGGTTGATGTTATGAATTAGAGATGGATTTAGTTGATATAAATGATACATGGAATTTATTTCAAACCTATTTTAATAAATATGTAATTTTTATAAATTATGTATACAATACTAATGTTAAAATCACATTCCTTAATGGAGTGATTGAGGAAGAAGAATATGTGGGGCAGGAAACACGATTTTGATATGAAGGGTAAATAATTTTTAGTATATAAGTTTTAAAATGATCTTTATGGTAAAAATAAATATCCAAGATATTATTAATCAAAAAATTATATTTGGTTATTGAATCAAATATTTTCAATATGTAAAATTGGACTGACTCTTTACATACAAGCATTGAATTCTAATGTTTTATATGTCTGTCTTTATGTAGATGACCTAATATTTATAGGTAACTCTATGGAGATGTTGAATAAAATAAATAAATATATTAAATTTTAAATTGAGATAACTTATCTTGGACATATGAAGTAGTTTCATGACATGGAAGTTCCTTGAAAGAAATAAGAAGTATTCATTTGTTGCAAAGGACATGTTAAAGAAGTATAATATTCAAGACTCAAACCCTAAATACAGTCCAAATACAAGTGTATAATTTTTTTTATTGGGTATGAAATTATCTCAAAAAATGAAAAGAATTTTACAATCATGTTTGAAGGTTTTATGTATCTCGCTATGACTCAATTGAATATCAGCTATGGAGTTTCACTAATTTCTAGATTTATGGGAGAACTATCATTCAAACATTTGAAAGAAGTTAATAAAAATTTTAGATATGTAATAGGTAATCATAATTATGGTATTAATTTCATAAAATTAAGGATTTTGACTCATTGAAGACATAAATTAATATTGAGGAAGATCTCTTGATGACTTGAAGTCAACTTCAGATTATTATTTTACATTGGAAAGTGAATTAGTGTTTTGGTCTTTAGGTAAACATGATAAAATTGAACTATATTATATTTAAACTCAATATACATACCTTAAATTAAATTTCAAACAATAAATATGCTTTATGTTTTTTTATTAAGATCCATGTTAGAATAAAGGAGACGATAGGAATCTAACCTCTTTGTATCAAAGGGAGAATGTTGAGTATGATTCCAATATGGGAACTTGAGGTATATTTTTATAATTAGTATATTTTATTTTTTATGTATTTTATAATATTATTTAATTTATTTATGACTTTAATTATTTTTTTCACTTTGTGACACTTTTCAATGATTTCTAGAAAAATAGCTAGAATTACTAGTTCACTATAGTTCACTTCGATGTACTAAAGTTCAATATTTGAATAATTAGTTGAGTCTAAATAATTATAAGATAATTTAAAAAGATGAATCATAATTTCTATTTATTATATTAATTAACTTAAAGTTATTTTAGGTTAATTTAATTCAATTAGGTTGGTAAGTTGGCTAGGATATCTTTCTAGTTCCATATTTGACTTTACTATTAAAGAAGGCTTCTTGCATGATGTCCAAATATTTATAATGAGTTAAATTAATTTTATTTATTATATTTTAATTTACCTTAGTGTCATATATCTTTACTATATTTTCTAATTCTAGACTTAACTTGTAATGCAAGTTATCATGTAATAAGCTTATTTTAATTTTTTGTATTAATAAGCATTAGACACAAATGTTTATTCATTAATTAATTCAAATTTTGGATATTAATATGTTTTATATATTATATTATTGTTTTTATATAGTATTTTACACCATAAATCACATATTTTCAAGTTTGAAGTTATTGAGGACACTTTTTTATTAGTAATTTCACTCAAAACATAATAATTTGACACCTAGTAATTCTAGGATAGTTTTTTTGATAAATATATTCAATATCAAAGATTAAAAAAAAATTATTTTCACTCATACATTTTTTTAAAACCTTCACAATTCATATACATTATATTCATAATAAGATTGAAGGGGCTTAAATTGGCCTAAGATATCTTTGTGATTGAACCAAATTGGCTATTTGGTTCAATAAATGAATAAATTAAGGATAATTGAGACCCATATAAAATTATATGCAATATAAATCATTTTTAAGTCTCTATAATAGGCCCAAATTATGCCCATATTGAAACAATTGAGTAACTAATTCAATTAATAACATAATTGGGTGTACTTGGACCCCAAATCACATCATATAGTCAAATTAGCTAAACACAAAGCTCAATTTGGCAAAAATTACACCAATATGATTTCACATATAAATTAATTAATTCTATTTTAAATTAAATTAGTGGTAAATTATCAAAAACCAAATCTTATAGTAACAGTTACATTTACAATGCTTTAATCAACATAAATTACATTATTTACTGAATCAAACTAATAATTAGTTTAATAAAATATGAAATTAGGGAAATTTAACCCCTAAATCGCATATATTCTAGTTTTAATAATTATTAAGTGGCTCAAATAACCCTAATTTTACTCCATGATTGAACTAACTTGACTATTTTTTCAATAAAAGAAGACATAGGGACAATTGAAACCATGTTTACCCTAAAATTAACTTGTCTTAATCGATTAATTTTGAATAATCTATAAAAATTGATATACTCATTATAAAATAAAATAAAAAGAAATAAATTTATTAAATTAAGATATAAACATACAATTTTGAAAGGGTAAATATGTAGTAATCTTTAAATTGACTGATTACTAAATTTACAGATGGTTTACTAATTTAGAATTGATTAAATCTGATTCAAGATCATGTCACCATAGGAATCAACACTTTATAAGGTAAATTGATAGGATAGAACTATTAAGATAGGAATATAATTTTGATTAATATATTTTTTCTATGTTGTCCTTGTTTACTATATCACTAATTTTTAATTGGAGTACACATGATTTCTTACACAAATTTCTTGATTCTATGTGGGGGTTGAATAGACACATGAAAGACATATAAAAGAGATATCCTTGTCCTATAAAATCACATAATTGAGATCAAATATACGATGGTCAAAATGGGTGATGTGGTAATGATTGAACTATCCTCAGAAAAATCCTTGTTGACTAATTGTTTCCTACATAGCCTAAAGGGCCTCAAGCCAATGTAGTTCTCCCTTTTGGAGAAAGTAATAAATTCATGATGACTGAAAATATAATATTTATTATAATTTTTGATAATATATTGAATTAATTCACAATAAAAAACTACTAAACTTTTCCTATGATAGTAACAAAGTAGTAAAATTTAAATTAAAAATAATAAAGCTCTTCTCCTAAAGATATAATGCTTTTGAAACCATATTTCCAAATAATTGTTAGATAACAAGATGAATGTATTTAATGTGCATTTATAGAAGAATATTTTAGATAGATTCATGATCCAACATTATGAAAAGTTTAATATAGTAATTATTAAATGTATCAATTTAAATAATTATCCATTGGAGGCAAGAGATAAGGGCACACTAGGGGACAAGGTTGCATTATGGTCTTTTACTCATAATGTATTACTGTCTATGAATGTTAGAAACTTCTAAAACTTGTATGAACCATATATGAGTATAATATGAATGAATATGAATGAAATAGGGGCATATAAATGATATTTTATTATTATTTATAATACAATGAAGGTTCACATAATGATTTTGGTTCACGACAAGGAGGGGAGAGCTAGTAAGATAAGGATGTCAAGAATAAACATTGTCAAATATTTATTGATTTACTTTATGTGTATAAATTTAACCAACCATCCAATTTATTCTAGTGATTCTATAAATTCAAATTACTAGATTAAAGAAGTCAGATAAATAAAATTGAGTGTGAAGAAACACTTTACCTTCAGAATAATTTGATGTCTTGCTTTACCAGCTAACCCAAGTGGATATAATGTTCTTAAAAAAAATTGATTCCTAGACAAGGAGAAAAAATAATTTTTATAGTTGTAATAAGATGATTAATAGGTCATTAGGTTTCACTAACTTTTAACTATAATAAATTATAGAATTTGAACTTATGGAAAAATTGAGAGTGATCAAGTCTAGATGACTGAAGCATGTGATTTAGACAAGTATATGCTTTTAATTATGGAGTGTGATTTGAGAAGTAGAAAGGTTGATACCCATCAAGTGTCTCTACAATATAAGGTGAATATTTAAAAAATAGGGAGGAACTAATACATGTTTCACTAAAGTGTAGCCAATATGTAGAGCATCACTAATCTCAAACTTTGATCACTTGTGGAATTACAAAAAAGAGAGGCAGGAGCCAATAAATGGATCACAAAAGTGTAACCAAACTATGCAATATCACTAACTTCAAAAAATTTAAACTTATAAAAGATGAATTAGACTACTATAGATGGATCTAGATCAAAATGTAACTTATTGAAAAATAGAAAATATGGGAGTACACAAACCAACATCATCCCCTCTATTTTTTATAAGGTGCTAATTTTAACTTCGTAATTATTTGAAATTTTTGTGTATGTGAGATTATGCTCAAGTATTTATAAGAGTGGGTTACATATTCAAGAAATATTCCCCCATAATATTGATCATAGTGTGTGTTGTTATGAATTGTAAATAAGTTGCTTTTACTGGCTTGAATTCAATATAATCCTAATACAATGTCCCCCTTTTGAGATGAGGGTTGTATCTTTAAAATCACATATATAAAAATATAAATCAATTGAATTTTATAAAAATATAAGTTTATAATAATATTTTACATATTAGAATATTATAAATATAAATTTGAAACATATGAATCTAGTTTATATATTACATTGCATCATGTATTTGAATATATCATTGAAGTAGTGGATGAAGCATGCAAATAAAATTAAAGTGAGGAGTATTTGTATAATATTTTATTATGAACCATTTTAAAAATAAATGTGACATAGTAGGCCCAAATATCGCATACAAGGGACATGAAAATTTCACACAAGTAGAGAAGGCCAACAACTTCACACAAATGGAATAAGATAGTGTATGTTGAGTAATAATAATTAGAAAGGGATATATAATAATAAATCAAGTTTAAGAATATTATGTAATACAAAATAATATAAAATTAACATATGAAATTTATATGTGTCATTATCAATGGTATAAAAAAAAATATCCATTGTAACATATGTAAAGTATGAATTAATATAAATACATTTGTATTATAAATAGCTTAACAAGGAAAAGTGGTTGTGGATAAATATAGGTTGTAAAAGTGTTCATATATAATAATGAGATGCCCATAACTTATCAAGTTTGTTGGTTTAAATATTGGCCCAACATCAAACCAATGTATAAATGTGTCTTATATTTCACTTAGATACCTTGTGGAAATTCATATTGTATTTAAAAGTGAATAAAAATATGTTATATATTTAACATAACATAGATGATATATGTAAAGATAGTAAACTAATAACATGAGTAAATACTTGAATTTTGAGTGTTAAAAATATTTTTATGTTTGTATATATTTTAAATAGACACTTGTGCTTTTATATTGTTTTGATCTTTGTAATGTAAATATGTAAATTGATTTTTTTAAACCAATAAACTAGGCTTCAAAATTATACATAGCAAGAGGAAATTGAATATCCTTAAAATGTGAAATCATTATATAATAGTATGGAAGACATGTTATATTCCCCCAATTTGCTTTTAAGTGATGTATAATAGGATAACATACATTTTTTATAATTTTCAAGGGTAATCATGTATAAGGAGATAAAAGGGAACATAAATGAGAGTTATAGTGTGTATAAAGGTGTAGTAATAAATATGTGGGTTGTTATAAATAATATTTTTTTGGATTTATTGAAAAATAATTGTATTGGATTATTTTAATTGGTTTGATAAAGAGGGGGTGGGGTAACTTCCACAAAAAATTAGAGCCAAGGACTAGGAGAGTGAAAAAACAAGGAAAGCATGAAGAATCAATGTAATATATAAGAGAATTAGTCAAGAGCTATGGTCTGATAAATGAGTTGGGATGATATTATCAAAATAAAATAAGGTAAATATTCCATCATATACACATTTAATTCATTGTTAAGCATTCATTATTTATTGATGCCATTATAATTCTTTAGATATGAACATGTGTTATGACTTATATAACCTTGACATGTCATTCTATTTACCTAGTATACTTTATTATCTATTTCCAAATAGATGGATATAAAAATACATTTTATGTGCTTATGATTTTAATTATTGTATTTGCATTATATTTTTTATTATGTGTCTATAGATTCATGTGATCAATTTACATTTGTACCAATTTAATAAACCAAACATGGGTGGGTAATTTAGTAGATATGTCTTTAAAATATTATTGTTTAACTATATGCTTGTTACTAAGATTGATATAATTATTATTATCTTGAATATGATTTTGATATTTTAGTGAATTTGGTTGAATATGTGGAGCTTTAGGAGGTATGTTGATATGGTTATGACATTTTTTCAAGGATATGATTCCTTGATTTGTAAACTAATGTAAATTTTCTCTTAGTGCATAATAGTTATTATCATGGTCCCTACTAAAGCCATGGTAAGTAAAAATGGTTTGGGTTTGAATTTTTCCAAGCATTGTGGAGGATGATAATAATTAAGACCCAATTCAATTAATTTTTTTTCTAATAGTTTAGGTAAATTATCATGTGGATGCTCATTATGTAAAAATATCAGTAGTTTTAATTTTATTGTGGGGAGAGAGGGAGTGTGACTAATAACTATACTATTATATCTCTTTCCTTTATGTAAAACATTTACTTGTTCAGATTCAGGTTTAGCATTAAGGATCAAAGCATTAAGGTTTGTTTTGTGATTGGTGCATGTATTATTCTAAGATAAATGGTGATGTGTTTTATCATAATTAGCTGCATTAACATTAAGTGATTTATATTCTTGAAATAATTCAATTTCTTATTACATATTATTTCAATCAATAACAAGACCTAATTCTTCTCTTAATGCTAAGGACTCGTAACCAAGTGTTATAAATGACTCACAAGTATTATATAGTAGCTTATCTTTTGATGGATGAATAAGACCTTGGTGAAATATGTATTGTAATTATAAATATATGGTTTGGTAATGTAATTGAAGCATGGTAGCTTTAAAATGTAAGGTGTAATCACAAACTTATTCATTTTTACCTTGGTGCAAATATGGTAGCTTTTCATAAGTAACACAAGGTACCTTGTTTTGAATATATCGAGTAAAAAATTATTCTTCTATCTCAAGATTAGTTAATAGTGATATACTAGGAAGGGATTAATAAAAAGAAAATGCACATACCACTAGGGTTTTAGGGAATAATTATAACAATAAACCACTACAATTATATGAACTCATGGATTCATAAAAGATTTAAGGTTTAAGTAAAGGTCAATTCTTCCATTAAATATGGAAACTTTAGGTATTTGGAAGTTACAAAGTAAAGTTAATATAATATATTATGCAAATTAGGATAATAAAAAATTCCATTAGAGTCAACCCAAGCATTATATGATTTACTTTCTAAGGATAAATGATATAATTGTGCTTACACAGAACTTATGACATGTGTTAAATAAATTAAATCTTGGGAATGCATATAAATATTTTTAAGAGGTTCATTTAAGGGTTGAACTTGCTATTAATATTAATCATTGGTACACTGGTTAGAATGGAAGAAGCATGCTTAGGAAGAGATTATTATTTAAAAAATGGTTTCTTGTAAATATCCATTGAGATGGAATATAGTGTTAGTGTATATATGATATGGATCCTTATGAGTAAAATATTCCTCAGGTGTTCACACATTTTACTTGGTATCGGAGAATGATAAATATTATCATGACATAAATATTTCCAAAGATAAACTTAAACATTGAAAAGCAATTAAAAAATAAGGAATAATGTTACCTAGGAGGACAAACCATAAGACGAGGTAAATTTTACAAGTGGGGAAACCAACATATAGAGAAAAACCTGACAATATACTAGAATCCTTGAAAATAATAAACTCTAAGTATAATAGCATGAATAAAATATGAGAGAGATAAAATAGCTTTTGGCTAAAGAGAATCACTAGGATTCAAGAGCAAAACTATAACAAAAAGAGTTTTGTGAGAGTGAATTGGAAAAATTTAAGAATAAAAGGATATGATATCCCTTTATAAGGAGCTAATAAAAAAATGAGTTAAAATTAAAATCCCCATCATGCGTCCCATGTGTTCCTAACACTCTTATAAGTGGGGAGGATATGTGTGCCATGTGGGAGGAGAGGATTTACATGTAACTTCAAATACTACAAGTGGACAAGATGTGAGTAACACCTCAAGAGGGTAGAATGAAGTGCATTTGTAAATACAATAAGTTCACATGCACGCGCACGCGCACGCGCACACGCACATACACACACACACACACACACACACACACACACACACACACACACACACACACACACACACACACACACACACACACACACACACACACACACACACACACACGCACACACACGCACACACACACGCACACACACACGCACACACACACGCACGCACGCACACACACACACACACACACACACACACACACACACACACACACACACACACACACACACACACACACACACACACACACACACACACACACACACACACACACACACACACACACACACACACACACACACACACACACACACACACACACACAATAATTAAAATAATCCTATAAACCTATATGAAGTAATGTTAATTCTCTAACACATCACAAGATGTATGTATGTTCTCATCACTAGGATAGGATAGTGAAAAAGGTTTTAGATAGTGATAATAATCATCATCACATAGATAAAATAATCATCATACCAATCCTTATCATCATAAATATATTTTTTATGGTCACAAGTAATATAAAAAGGTATGATATTTCTTTCCTTTGTATGTGGCAAGATTAGAAGATGAGAACAGTAATATATAGTATACTATTATGTAATGAATTAAATATGGTGTTTTAATTTATAGTGTTTGATTTGACCTAATGGGAATGATGGGAGGGGGTTTTTAATAAAAACCCTCCTCCTTAGGAGTAAGTTACAAACTAAGATAAGGGAAATAATCAAAATAGGGAGGTTATTTTCTTGGTAAGATTGTTCCTAAAGAAGATGATGAATAAAAATTGTGAGTGGAAATAAAGTTCTCATGTAAATGGTAATATATAGAATAAATTTTAGGTTTGACTATAGAATAATCAAAAGGGTTGCAAAATATTATGTATAAAGGATGCACGAAAGATAATCCAAACATGAGACTGAAGGATTTATCAAAGGAAACTAAGGACCAAAAAATGTGTCTAATGGATGAAGTAAAGAAGGATCTAGATATGCTATAAGGAGGAACATAAAGGAGGACCCCAAGAAGAATCTGTAGGAAACCTCATCCTTTTTGGAGCATAATTTATGGGAATTAGATTTATAAGAGTGAATACATTGAAGGTAATTAGCATAGGAAACATATAAGTTGTGTGTGAAAAGGTAAGGGAATTTCATTTTAATATTAGGTGGAAACCTAAGAGATAGTAAATAATCATAATTAGAGGGTGCTTTGGTCTCTATGATAAGTTTTAGTGAATTAGATGAGGGAAGATCATGGGTAGAGTCCAAGTGTACATCCTAGGTGGAGAATGAATGAGTAATTATAGAGGATATTATAGGTGTGTAGAATCAATAATATAAATATAAACCCAAAATAATTTATAAAGGATGATGTGAATAGGAAAGTAGAGGTGTGTATAATGAAGAATCCAAAGAAGGAATAGAAAAGGGTTCTAGAGAATGTTGTAAAGAGGAATCAATGAGTGAATTAAAAGGTTCATCTTATTCCTCTAGGATAAAGGTGTAATGAGATTATTTAGATTCAAAATATTTATATGTATCAATGGTATCAATATCAAAATTATCCATATAATCATCTTCCATAATTTTTTACATATTTCTATTTATCCATTCAACTTGATCATAAGAAAATGGGACAACATGCATGGAAAATCATCTAATTTGAATATCCATGATAAATGTAATGAATTTTAATAAAATTAGTGAAACAATATTAATGCTTCAAAATAATAAGTAATCCAGACTTTATATAAGAATTAATGATTAAGCGTACAATGCAAACAAAATTTAAGTTATAATGGGTAAGATAGGAAAGGTTTTAAATGATTTGTAAGCTCTCATATATACTTGCTCAGTCATTTATTAGTTTCATCTAAATGTTTCAAAACACTAATCACAAAGGTATAACTCTTCATGTAACCTACTAACCCCAATTTCTAGGGTTATTTTAGACTAACTTCCCTAGGTGATATGTTCATATTAGGTGCACCAGAAATCAAATGGATAAAAAGACTTCCTATTTGTATAAATAAGGTATCTTAGCAATTTTAATCATATTTTTAGGTATTTGGAAACTACTTTTATTGTTTATCTCTATACTATGATTATTATTATTATTATTGGAGTAAAATCCCTCACACCATGATGTCTATAAATAGGATAAAATGTAGCCTTTCATGAGAATAGTTAAGTAGTTGTAAAATTTTTGGAACATGTTTTATAAAAAAGTCTCAAGTAATGAAAAATAAAGAGAAAATAAACAAAAATATTATTTTGCAAGAATAAAAATTTTGATTTTAGAAAATAATAATTTAATTAAAACCATGGTCCATACAAAAATGAACAATAAATAATTGATGTATTATTAAAAAATAAATAACTACCAATTTTAAGAGGTATATGTAATTTTTTAAAAAGTTAAATAGTTTATTGCATTAAAATAGCCAAATTATAGAACCCATACATTAATTTTAAAATATAATTATTTCTTGCTACTTAATCTGACACTTTATAAAAATTAAAAACTTTAATTTCCAAGTGATTTATGCAATATTGTGTCGAACAATAGAAAAGGTTTCTAATTTAATCTATATAAACAAAATAAAATTTGATAATGTTTCAATTTAAGTTATTTTGAATCAGTTATGAGCCAAACAAACTTTTATGATTTTGAGATAATCACAAAGAAATCCTATAATATGCATAATATAAAATATGTAATTACATCAAATTTTTTAACTATTTATAAAATTTTAAAGAGACAAATTCAAAACATTTATGAATTTATAAAAGCCAACAATTAATTGTAGATTAGATTTTTCTAGGGTCACTAACGCAAGTACATATTGTAAATAGTAAACTAAAATTTATGAACATTTTAGGTAAAAACATTTTGCTAAAAAATAAGGTTTTATAAAATTTTATGTTAAAAAAAAACTGTAAAGTTTTTCTAAATAAATCTAAAATGAGCTAGATATATATTAAAAAAAAAAAACTAGAGATGAACTAAGGTTTGAAAAATGTTAAACAATATGTATCTTCACAAAAATGTTTACCCTAAAATTAACTAGTGTTAATCAATTAATTTAGAATAAATAATATAAATAGATGTACACAATATACAATAAAATAAAATTAATTAAAAATCTAAAATTAATTTATAAAAATGGAATTTTAAAAATTTAAATATGTATTTAGCTTTAAATATATTAATTGTTGAATATACATATGGTTTATTGAGATAAAACCAATCAAATTAGACTCATGATCATTTATTCATAGAAATAAACAATTTAGAAGGTAAATGGAAAAAACTAAACTAATAGTACATGAACATAGTATAGAAATATCCACAATTTATTATGTTGTCCTTATTGACTATATCACTGATTATTTTATTATAACACTATGGTTGCTTGCAACTATTTTTTGATTATCTGTGTGGGATGAATAAATGCACAGAAGGCCTATAAAAGTGACTTCCTAGTCCCACACAATTACATAAAAGATATCAAATTTAAAAGTTAAAAAAATGGGGGATGTAGGAATGACCAAGCTATCATAAAAAAATCTCTTCTTCATTGAGTGTTTCCTACATATCCTAAAGTGTCGCAGGATGATGTAGTTCTCCCTTTGGGTGAAAGTAAAGAATCTAACATGAATTCCACTATAATATTAAATAGAATGCTTGAAAATTTATGCACTTTACCTAAAATGAAACACTATTAAACTTTTACTATGACTGTTAAAAACATTAGAATTGGAATAAAAACAAAAATTTGTTTGCTCAAGATAGATTTTTTTAAAATTAGATTTCCAAATGATCTCCAAGTAATGAATCAAATGGATTTGATGTAATTTTATAGAAAAATATTTAAAATATTTTCATGAACATACCTTATGGAAAGTGTGGGATAGATATTAGTAAATGTATTTTTTAGAGGTAAGATGATAAGGGCACACTAGGGGGAAAGTCCACATTGTAGCCTTATCTACCTAGTGTCATCTTGTCCCAAAATTTCAAAAATTTATGAAAAATTATATAAATCATTAGTGATCATAATAAATATTAATAGTAATGAAATAGGGATTATTGTATGGTATTTTGTCAATATTTTTGAGAGAGTTAAGGCTCCTATAATTATTTTGGCTAATGACATAGGAAAAATACCAAAGTGGGGATGCCGAGAGTAAATATTATGAAACATTAATTGATTAAACTTATGTGTATAAAGCCAAAAAATACATCATATATAGTCATAATTAGGTTCAAGGGTCTCTAATTACTCCAAATTAGGGCCACTTTTGAACCGATCGTTTTATTTGTTCAATTCGTGATCCAATTGCGGTGAATTGAGTCCCAAATCACTTCATATAATCATAATTAGCTGGACAAAAGGACCACTTTATCCTAAAATAAATCTTTTTGATTGAAATAATTAGATAATTTTATCAGTCTATGATCAAGTATTACTGATTGACTCATAAAAAACTTCATTTATGTAATGACACACAATCAAGATTTAATTCCATCAGAATGGTTCATATAACATCTAATCACCATAAAATGAATATTGGTCAAATTAAATATACTAATCATATTTAAAAATTAAATAATGAAAAACTAATGCCATTATATGCATGAAAAACCACACTTTAAAATTTTACAAAAAATTAGATGAACCATGTCCATACATATGGACTAAGTCTACTACTATATAGAATGGAAACCCTATAGAGTATATGTGTTATAGTGGATACAATGTGTTAGGAATACATGGTATATGTAGAGAACATGATTTTATTTTATTAATTTTTGAAAACATGCCTCTAGGGTTAGAAATAGATTCAATTATAGAGCCTAATGTCTAGAGCTACACACACACAAAAAACAAAATTCTAGTTTTAGATTGATGTTCACAAAATATAACTTTTTCCATGATAAAAACTACAAATTTCATCAAGATATTTCATGAAAATGTTACTATGACTTCAAGTGCACTCTCCTCTTTCTAAATATATAATTTTTAAAATATTTTGATTACTTTAAGGTTTTTTCCTATGTTGATTTATAAAATTTTGTTTATATACCACTATATGCCATAGCTATACATGTTTATATGTGTTTATGTATATTTTAATTTGTTCATCAAAATTTGAAAAACAATAAAGGGTCAAAAACTGGGCCTAACTATATACACGTTTATTTTTAAATAACTAGGTACTTAAGGGGGCACATAGTTGACTATTCATTATTTATCATTTCTGAAGGTCTACATCTTGTAAAATTGTTAAAATATCTTTGTTCATTAAAATTTTCTAAAAATATATAGGTAAAATTAGGCCTCATTTTATTTTTATAAATATAAATTTTTTAAACTTTTTTGAAGTATTTAGGGTGTCACATGGCTGACAATGTACTATAATTTTTTTATTAAAAGTAGGAGTAATTCTTTGAATTTTAGGTGTTTTCTCTAACTATATTTCACCATTTTCTATAAAAATGTAGTAGTTTATAAAATAAACTTGAAATGATATAATTCATGGTCTTATATCATCATAAAAGATTTAGTTAGAGATCTCAAATAGTTTGGGCAGGTTCTTATTTCTCATTTTCAAGAAAATACATGTCCACTTAAGACCCCATTTTAGCCCCTAGTTTCATGCTCTAACACTATTATTAATATATTAAACCTAAAAATACTATGATACCCATATTCCTATTGATTTTTCATTAATTATTTATAACAAATCTAAATCATCTTACTTGCACCTAGTCACATTTGGGTTATCTATATATATATTGGGCGATTTATTATTCTTCCACACTAGATCATAACTTCATTCCCCATCACCAAGCTATATTGAGGCATATTTATTTCTCCTCCCTATATCATATTCACATGAGGTTGCATCATTTTATGGATATTTACATGATTATAATTTTTAATAAATACATGAACGTATTTTAAATTATTTTTACAAAAGTTTCTAACAAATTATGCTATATTAAATAATAAATAATGATTCACATAAATATTTGGTTTCAAATTATTAATTATAAGAATATATATGAATTATGATCCAAAATATGGCTCTTATCCATAGTTATGATTGATAAATATTTATAATGTACCAAATTTATGTAATTCATACTTGTGTGACACTATTGTAATACACATCATGCTAAAACATTAGTTGTGTTGGTAGAATTAGTATGAAGATGATCTAGGCATATTCATAATGGTGGAATTATCAACTTTTATCTCTTGAATTTGAGGGGTTTTCTAAATTTAATAAAATTAATAGTTTGTAAAAGTAGTAGTTATGTAACCATTAAGGTAGGTACAAAATCAACATATAAATTTTATTATATCTATTATGCATATTACATGGTTATTACAACATATACAACATAGGATTCATAATGATTAAAAATGTTTATGCTCCCTTATGATCGTTCATTTGAGATCTTTGGTGGGTTCCAAGGTGAGAGGACATAAGTAAAAGTTCTATTGAAGGAAAAACACATCAAAAGCATGATCATCAAGGTGGTGAGATTATTTGATGTTAGATTCATATTTTAATTTGTAGGTTTGAGTCGATGTTCCTACCATCTCATTGTTACCTAGCTGTGAGTGGTTCTTTCTATTGTGTTGGTTGATTGTGAAGTGTCTTAAACGTATGAAGTAGATGTGTGCATAAGATATGGATAGTGTAGGAGTGAAAGTTTTATCTATAAAGGCCATGTTTAGTAATAATTTGTACATTTATTGAATTAAATATCTAAGGGTACTATAATTTCCTCATCAATTATAATTTTTCCACACTAAGTTTATCTAGATATATAGTGTGTTCGTAGTTTATATTTTGTGATATTTTTATTCATATTTATTTTGAGTTTTCTTAAATTTTATTTATAGAACTTATTTTATAAAAATTATATTTAAATCATAAGTTGAGATAATATTATAAGATATGTGTCGTAAAAGCTTAGTATGGAATATCCACCTAGTTTAATGATTATATTGGAATAAAAATTGAGTTTAGTATTGGTTATAGTCATTTTAGGTGGTTTTTGTGCTTGTGTCTACATTTCAAAATATTCCCATCACTAGAGAAAGTAATGGTAGTGGTTATGTATCCTATTTCAATTTGAATAAGACATTTCCATAACGAAGTGGAAGCAAGAGATCAAATTATGGTTCATTTTGATAAACAATATGCCCTTATAATAGAAGAGTGATTTAAAAAAAAATTAAGGAGTGACTATCATCTATCATTATATAATAAAACTTGATTAGTTTGAGTCTATCATGGGGATTAACATGGATAATATTGGTGTTTCTATGGAGGTAGTGAAATAAAATAAGGAAGACACTCCTAATCATGATAAGGTGGAATAATATCCACATGATAATGAATTTATACATTTATTCAAGGATGAGGAAAAGATAAAGATTCATCCACATGAATGAGATGTGAAATTAAAGGTGTTAGATCATTGTCTAGAAGAACTTGATGTATATTTCAATTTACATTAGATTAATGAGAGAGAAAAAATATTTTACAAAGATAAAATTTCAAAAAAAAAATGCTTTAACTTGGTTTGAGATTTATGGTCATATCATGGTTATTAATAAGTTTCTTCCTATTATGAAGTGAGAATATTTAAATATGTTAAACAAGAAGCTATTTTATCTTATTTTTTATCAGGAAGAAAGGTCCATGTATTGGGAATATCTTAGGTCAAAGCAAGGCCAAAGCATGTAAGAGTACACAAGTGAGTTCAAAAATAAGATTACCCAAATGGTAAAGTACATGTAAAATTATAACATATTGATGAGGTATGTTGGCCATTCCAAATCCATTTGAGGAGACCCATTCCCTTAGCCAATCCTATGAGTGTAGACAAGGCTTGGATTTGAGCTCAATAATTAGAGATGAATAAGAAGGAGGCTCAATATACATATCAAATAACTTCAAAAAAAAAAGTAGTTCTAAGCATAAGGGTAATAATAAATGGGAAGGTAATCCTAATGTTACTTTTATTTTTAATAAGGATACTAAAATGAATTGTTGGCATTTTGATGTTGATAGTCATTTTGATGAAATTTAATGGTTGATACATAATGAATTATAATTTCTCAAGAAGAAAAAAAATAATAAAGTGATGCACTCTCTTGAACATGAAAAAATTGGTTGCACCTCCAAGGTGGATGATAATATTTTTTATAACCCCTTAAATATAGAGGTATGTTTAAGTAGTAGTTGTGGCATGAGATTAAACTTTATAATCCTTCCATATTAAAATTTAGAAGATGAAAAAAAAATGGATGCTATCTTTCATACTTTTTTTGATCTGGGAGGATCTCAACAAGAGACCAAATCATATGGTCTCAAATTTTCTAGAAACTATTCAGACAACAAAGATATATTGAGATATTTATGATGTAATTTGAATAGAGTCATTTTGATAATGTATGAAAAGATTATGGCATATTAAAATTATCAAAAACTTAGGAAAAAATAATATTTAGGTAAAGTGCTAACATAAAAAAGTTGACTGGACTCATACGGCCTATACAGATGTCATAAGTGGACCAATTATACACTACCAAGTGGATTAATCATGGCATATAATGTGGCAAAGAGAATAAAAATTGGTTGGTTTGGTATTCTCCTTTGGTATTTGACATGCATACCTATTTCAATGTGGGGCACACTATTTACATTTGTGGGGCCCATTAGCTGAAGGGGTTCACTTTTATGAGGAGGGGGCCCTTTTCAATTATATTCATTATAGTATGGTGGCAAATTTACATATAAACCATTTCAAAGACCTTCCCACATCAACATGGGACTACAATTTCAAGTGTTTGTAAAGAATGGAATTCAAGTCACATAGAGGGACCTCAAGCCTCCACGTAGATCCTTCATCAACCACTAAGTGTCCAAGGTATCGATACAACATATATTTCATGTTAACTAGCTGACTTAGACCAAGTTCCAAACCCATTATTATATAAAAGACCACTTTACAAGGAAAAAGAGTTTATTTTTAAACTTATGTTGGTTCTATTTCCCCATAAATATGGGACCCAAATGTGATTAAATAAATTCAAGAACCAAGGTTTATTTAAATCCTTCTCACAATTAAATATGGGAGTGGGGATTTGATCCTTTCACCCCATGCTTTTTATTCTTATCCTTTATCAACTATGTCATGCCTTAATTTGGAAAGCACCATATAAGACTTTGCCTTTATCTTATCAATTTTGAGCTAAGATAGCCAAAATATTACCATCAGTCATAGAGATTTGAGCCCATCACCTCTTTTAATATAATTTGTCTCTTCTAACCCATATATGCCCAGATATAGAAACTAGAGCATAGGAATCGGTAGTTATGAGTGATGTTTGGGTTTTAAAAGCCAAAATAATGCATGTGGAAGGCGAATGAGAGGGGATTTGAACCCCTAGTTCATAGTAAAATAAATAATAAATTATACATTAATCCATAGACCAATGATATTATATTAATGGAAGATTATTATACTCAAAATGTAAATTGGAATGTTTTGAAGTATGAATGCTTTAAAGAATATTCTAATCCCTAATAAAAGGAGAGAAACAAGTTTTTATGTCTATATTATTAGAGTAGAAAAAAAAAGTCCAAAATATCATTTCATATACCTCTAAGAGATATTACTAAAATTTTTGAAGCCCCATATTGTGTGGGAAAGTCTAGAAGAGCTAGAGCTAGAGCCAAAGCCAAGCCAAAGCCAAAGCAAGACCCAGAGGTAGTGCTAGAGTTCCTATGGGACATCATACATTTATAGATAAATATCCCCTTATTGGGAGAATTTTATGTAAGAAAATATATTTTGCATCATTTAAATTGATCAATTCATCTATCGAGTATACCTGGAGATGTAAACCAAATTTGATGAACTCAGTTATGAACTTAGTTTGCATGTTTTCTCTATTTTTTAATTATTTATTGGCTATAAAACGTTTTTAATTTTTTTTCCAATTATTCAATACATTTTTCGAAAAAATATAGGAAATTGAAAGACACAACTTAAAAGTAAAAAATTGGTAAATAGCATTATTTTGCATGAACTAACATTTTTAGATCATGTTTGGTATCAGAGAAAGTTGATTTAATTCTAGATATAGATATTTCATACATGATGCAATTATAAATGTTATTGGAAATGATACTTTGTTAAACCTCATTATTCAAATGATGACTTCATTTCACTAAGAATAGGAGTGGTAAATCATAAAACTAAGGAGTTTTGATCTTCTACAGGAATAGTTAAAGGAAGAATGCTAGTAGAAGAATAGGAATTAAGAGTATATAAAATTTACAAAGAATGAGTAAGTGTGTGTACATTATTATATAATCAAACACATTATATATCATTATTGGTTTCTTTACCCAAAATGAACACTATATTGGTTAAGCCAAAGAATCAAAGAGTGTGGGAAGGCACCAATAATTTCAATAAATAGACAAAAGTATGGGAAAATAATGTGATATTATCCATAAATTGATGGATATCAATATGAGGTTAAATTATATTCTAAAGGACTTTATAAATAGATTATAATAGTTATTTTTGAGTCATTATCTATTCAACTTGTTACTGACTAGGATATCAAAGATAGTTATGTTACTGTTGACATAGTTTGAAAATTGGGATTGAATACCACCCAATTTACTCATACCAAGGCATATGATATAATAAATGGTATATTTTGAGGAATGGTATTAAAATATTGTATTCTAATATTTTGAGTAGGAGGGATTTTCTCATATATAATCATCCTCGATATAGTTTTCATGGAGATATATGACATTTTTCTTGGAAGTTTCTACTTGTTATATCAACATGAAATTTGTATGACAAAAGGATATGGAGTTAAGTTGACCAGATATCAAATTTATGTGATGTATTTTTGTGTGGGATAGACCACCAAACCATCTTATGGATTAATTATCAATTCATCAAATTATTATTAATCAGGTAACCCACCTGAGAATGATGTATCTAAAAAATCTAATAATGATCCTCTTATTGATATTTATTCCAATTTGGATGAAGATCATGTATGTTCTAAATCTTATAGTAATAAAATCTATCCTTTTATTTATTTTAGGTGCCAATAAATTATTATTTCTTATTTTAAAATTTATTTAGAGAGGAAGTCAATGAAAATGTATTCTAAGACATCTCCAATGAAGCCAAAAAAGTATAGATAAAATAATAATAGGTAACAAATAATGTATTGACAAGGACATAAGAGAAATAAAGTTGGATTTATTGGAATAATTTATCAAGAAAATATAAATGCCAATAAAAAGGTATTTCTATCTCTTCCCATAATCTTGATAGGGTTTATTTCATTAAAAAGATGCAAGAAACTAATATCCATAATAATTCCCATGAAATATGATGTTCACACTACAATAATATGGGGCATGAGGTGTTCAATTGTTGGTTGGAAAATATAAAACTCAAGCCAAAGAGGATTGCCAAGCTTAACTAAATGAATGAATGGGGAAGAACTTATAATCCTTAAAAAGAAGTTCTAGAAGAAGAATAAATAATAGAGTTGTTACACATAATAACTATAGTGGAAGTTAAAAACTTAAATTTTATTTATAATATGATATCTTAGGAAACATTTTATTGGAGAATGTAGTAGAATCAATGGGGTGGATAACTCAACCACACCTTAAACCTTATCCTTTGATATGGCTAGAAGGAAAGTTCCAATTGTAGGTGAAAAAGTAATGCAAGATTAGATGGTGATGATTGACATATAGTGATTAGACTATATTTAATGTATCACCTTCAGACATTTGTGGACTCATACTTGGAATCCTTTGGCTATTTAATAAAAATGTAAGCTTATATAACAAGGAGAATAAATATGCATTCCAAGAAGGTTACATTACTTACCATCTACCCTGTTTAAAGAAAAAATTATCATAAATTCCCCTATATGGAAGTTGATAAATAAGTGTTAAGGTGCCACCATTACCTCAGGATAACCTTCCAATCGATAAGGAAAATTGTTAGCCAATATAGAATAAATGAAACATAAATAAATCTTCACAATATTTCTTTCCATTTAAATGATGTATGGGAATGATTAATGGTTTTAACAATAAAATTAAATGATAAGTAAGCAAATTACTTATTAAAGTTCATTTTTATTTAACCATAATGATCAATTTTATATAGTTCGATGAAGAACCAGAGCATAGGTTTTGTCAAATGACATGGAAACCAAGTTTACATATCATGAGTCATGAACATCCATAAGAGATGTAATTGATCTAATGTTGGTTAAAGGCTCAAGAACTCATTTTATATTTGAGTAAAAACCATAAATTGGTTAATGTTTGTAAATGGAATTGTGTTTACAATACATGTATGTTGGATTTGATATTAAGATGACAAGAAGGACAAGTTGTATAGGTGGGGACTTATTATAACACCATTTACTACGCAATGTAATTTTATTTCCTTGTTGATAATGTTGAACAAGAAGGATAATTTTAAAATATTTTATTAATGGGATAGCTTCATCTTATCCTATAAGTAGTGAATTGAAGTAGCTAAGAGAGTTCACCAAGAAGAAGCTCAAGACACATGGAGTGGAAAAAGGTCATTTTATAGATCTATTTTTGGATAATTAGCCTCCAACAGAGAGAAAAAAACCACCTAATATGATCATGGATCAAGGTGAGAGTGTTCAAGTTGCTTCTATTTATTTTTTAATCTTGAATCACCTAATGAGTTTCATGAATAATATCGATAGAAGAGGAATGAAAGAATATTTTTGGTGTTTAAAATAATTTTAGTGGGGAGTAGTGATCTATGGATATCTCCAATATATATTAAATCATAGGGTCAAAAATATTCCTAAGATTATCTAAACATCGAATATCTCATCGATAGATTTTTTACATAATTTGAATATCGTCATTTCAAAACCATATGAAAAAGATATGGCCCACCAAAGTTATCAACAAATAGGTAAAAAATAATATGCAGGTAAAATTTTTACATCAATAAGTTGAATGGACCTCTGAATCCTATACAAGTTTGATAAGTAGATGAACTATATCCTACTAAGCAAAATGCCTATGACATGACAAGTGACGGATAAATACAATAAATCAGTTGGTTTGGTTTTCATGTCTTGTATTTGAGAAGTGTACATGTTTGAATTTGGTACCCACACTATTTAATGAGTGGGGGCCCATCATATATTTGGTTCCATTTTTCATGAGGAAGGAGATCCTTATTCCTATAATAAATATGGTATTGTGGAAAATTTACATATAAACTATAATCAAGGTCTTCCTACCATCAACATGGAAATAAAATTTCAAGTGTTTTTAAAGAATATCATTCAAGTCACATGGAGGGACCTCAAGCCTCCATGTGGAGCCCTATTCAACCATAAAGTGTCAATAGACCATGCATAGGGTATAATTCATGCCAACCAGTTTCTAAAGACCAAGTTTGAAACTAAAATATTCTATGAGACCACTTTATATGATGAAGAATTTTATTTTTAAAACTATTTTAGTCCATTTCCACATAAATGTGGGACTAAAATTCACTTAAGTAAATTCAAATTGACAAGGCCTATTCAAAGCCTTATCAAAATACAACAATGGAATGGGTATTTGAACCTCTCACCACACACTTTTTTTACTTAGGCTTTACCAACTAGTATATGACTTTTTTTGGAAAGCACCATACAATACTTTGTTTTTATCTTGTCAGTTTTATGTTAAGACATAGCCAAAATATTAAAATTTGGCATAAATATTTGATCCCATAAATTATTTTAAGCTATTATAGGTCTCTACCAACCCATTTATGCTTATATTTGGAAACTAAAACTTAGGAATTTGTAATTATGTGTATACACCCTAAACTAGTTAAACAACCACACATATGATGTCTTTTAATATTAATTTAATATGAGACTATAATTAGATAATATGATCCTTTGTCACATTATCCATGTCTTTTTTTTTCTTATCTTGGTCTTCTTTCACACTTGAGTCACCTCTTTGTCCATAACCAATCATCTGTAACCTTGTAGATGGTAAATCTAAGTCAACCAAACCTTATTTCCCATGATAATTCTAACCCCCAAAGATCCAATAATTTAATATATGCACATTGGGATTATACTATAGTGTTGAACCCTAGGGTGTCCCATTTATAACACTCCTATATAGCTATATTTTGAGTCCCAACAACCAAATTTCCTTGATTAATGACTCCCAATCACTTTTTAGCTTCATCATTAAGTTTTGTTTATCTTTCTAATGTTGACTAATGTGAATAAATCTCCCAAATTCAAGATAAAGAGTCTCCTTTATAAAGGATTTGACAAGGCATATTATATCTATCACTTACTACTTTGACATACTACATAACCAAAAACTAGTCAATAGTATAGCTTAACATTTTGCATCACACATAGATTTGCATACTTGATCAAAGAAGGGCCTAGGTGAATGTTCATTTTTTAATTTATCATGCACATTTATTTTTCATGTTCTCTAAGGGAGAACTAAAATTGATCTGAGAACCTATATTGCAAGTTAATGTAGCTAGCAATCAGGATCATAGGGGTTCTAGATCATGTGATCATACTTATCCTAAACTAGTTTTCCCCTTTTTAGTTGTGATGTACTTGTTATTTCATGTGTGTACATGGATCCATAGTTTTTAATGTTAAAAAAAAATATACAAGGAGCTACATCAAAATTCAAGATTTGAAATTTCATAGGTAGGATCACATAGGAATAATGGACAAAGCCTAGAAAACGTAGATCTTTGTGACTAGTTCAAATAATAGTGGTAGGACCTGAACTATAGATCTAGACCTTGAAGTGTCCTATTTTTGTATCTCCTAGCCTTTCACCAAATTAAATATAAATCTATATTCTTGACATCCTCATAGTCATATGTAGTAGTTTTTAGGGCTTGAAACAGTCATACCAATCCACTTTTCCATATAAGTTACTTCTCTTCCCTATGCAATTAATTATATAAAAATATGTATTTTATCATATTAGATTATATTATTTCCCTTACTCCAGACCCTTTATTTTTTAGGAACCAAACACTAGTTTCCAAACAATAATAAAACATTTGGTGAACCTGACTTACTTCGAATAAATCTAAAACCCTAGGTACCCTTATGTTTTAACCTTCATATTTTTGTGCAAAAATATAATTTTAAATTTTTTATTTTTGTATATATTTTTGTACATTTATTCTATTCAATTATTTATTGTAGAATTTAAATTACTGCAATAATTTTCAAAAATTCTAAAACCCCAATCTAAAACCCTAGATTTTTTAATTTACGTACTCTCTTTAGTGAAAGAAATAAAATGGCCACTAGGGCACTTTTTCCTTCTCATCCCATAGATAAATTTACAATTTTTTCTCATAATTATGACAAAGAATGGACAAATTTGTGAAATTGTACATTAGCTAAAAATGTTGAAAATGATTTCATTTACAATGAAGATAATTACTATTATTTTAATGAGGTATATGATGATACATGTGAAAGTGATAATGAAGAAAAATTAGATGCATATTCTTCTCTCAAACCTATCTCTTTTATTCCCTCTTATAAAAAGTTTAATTTTGATAAGTGGAAAAGGTAATTTTCACCTCATTCTCCTATGCACAATGTACCAAATGAACACATTAGTCATGCACTTTAAAGTGAACCTCTTATTGGTGATAATTTTCTCCCATGTGAACCTAATATCTCTCTTTCTCTTTCTACTTATATTTTCAAAATACAACAATATAAATGCAATAAAATCAAATTGCCAATGCACAGTTCAAATGATCCATCTCATGCTCTCAACTCTACTTTATCAAAAAATGTCTAAATGTTAAATCTCTTAATTTTAATTCTCATTTTGTAAATGAAAATAATGTATACACTCCATCCATGGGTAATGTAGATGCACATAATATTCAAATTTCACATGATAACTTATTGCATACTAGAAAATAATTAAATTCTTCTCTTACACCTCTCCCTAGTGACAATGGAAGTGATAATGAGTATGATAGTGAACATGAAGATGAATATGAAAATGAGAGTGACTATGAATTAAACTTTGACTATGATAATGCATGGAACAATTATGATTATTATGTACATAGTGAAGAATAAAATTAATCTCACATTTCTAACTCTTGTCTCACTCCTCCTCTTAAACATAATGCATTACAAAATGTTACTTCTATTTATATGGATGATTTTATTTAAAATGATGAACATGTTAATAATAACATGACATCCTCTAATAAATTAGAATGTGATTCACTAAAACATAAAGATACTAATGAATCTCCCAAGCCACCCCCTACTATAGTAGCACATGTTTCTCACTCTTCACCTAAAGAGAATGGTAAACCACATCCCTCTACCAAGATCAAATTTACCAGTCCTCCAAAGTTTTGAGTGAGCACACCCCTTATCTATGATCCAATTATTAAATTTAACATTCCCATGGTTAAACTTAAAGATCAAATTCAATGATTAAATGAACCACTTCAAGATGCTAATATACCATCCTCAGAGATTATTTATTTGACGCATGAATTTGGTGAATGACAACACCAGTACATCTCCTTACATTGGAAAACAAGGCCTATAAGTCATGGCTGGATGCTAATGATTTACATGGTAACCATCTTCAAAATAAATCTGTAAAAGATTCACTTTATTTGAACTACAGATCCATTTGAACACCTTCAAGCCTTTCATAAGGCTTTTCCATTTCATGTGAGTCAGTTGATTCTACTTAAGTTGTTCTATCAAACATTAGTGGGGGAGACACATAATTGGTTCTTTCATCTTCTCCCCATTGGATCCTTGCATACATACAATGAATTAGAGGAGGCATTTCTTAGATATTACATAGCAAACATGGCCCCCCATGTTACATAAGAGAAATTGCCACATTGCATTAGAATACTTCAAATCCAGTTAGTGATTATATCTTATTATTTAAGATGCACATGTTAAGATTAATCTATAAACAATAATATTTAGAGATTCAACATATATTTATTAAATGTCTTTACAAACCTCTACTCAAGCATCTATTATATCAGTTAGAGACATTTTTAGGCACTTATGCTATACAGTTCTAGCCTTGGAAAATAAATTGGGATTAATTGAGGCATATTTAGTTGATCAAATTACTCTATATCTCATATTAATACCTCCATCTATAGTTCCTAGCATAAAACATCCACCATGTCCTAAAAAAGATAAGAGACCTTGACTAAAAAAGAAAATAGTTAAGAATAGAGAACAAATTTTTAGATCACCACCTACAGTATGCACTATAGAAAATAGTAAGAGGGTACCATTACAATTTGATTCAAAGAAAGATATCCCGTATGTCATATTATCAGCTCTATTAGATAAGAGGTTAATAACATTACCTTCTAGTCATAGATGAGATCCACATACCTTACATAGATAGCCACATCAACCCTTTATTAACTATCATCGAATATATGGACATAAAGATAATGATTTTTATGGACTTAGGTATTGCATTAATAGATGTGTTGATAATGGAATCATAGAATTCACATAGGGGGCACCAAGATCTCCTCCATCCATGATTGATTCATCCTAGGACATTCATTTAAAATAATCATCAGTCACTGATCATGAAAATAA
>JARHVA010005711.1:500000-517500 GCA_037957365.1 Torreya grandis
TTTTAACACTTACTAGGGTAACATCACCACTAGCCTAAACTTTGGCTACCAACTATTCAAACTGATTGTTGATAGGTGCTCATCTCCTTAGAATATCTCTCACTCCATATCTCCAAATCTTGACCTAGTCAATACACAAATGAATCGAGAATCAATCCAACTTTATATATTACCTATCTTTCTCAATTAAAGTAAAATACCATTTTGCCTATAACTTGAACCCAATAAAATAGTTTTTTAAACCATTTTCTTCCATAAAATCATTACAATGATACCTTAAACATCACACAAGCCTCAAACTCTTACTCATTCATTTGCTTACTATGGCATGCACATTTCTATATTTATTTTATTCTCAAACACACACCTTGATTATCACCAATCAAAGCTTGTTCAATTTTCATCAACTTTGTCTAATCAATCATAAAAATCTCAAGTTATTCACAACAATCTCACCTTGTTTCTACTAACGCCACTAGTCATCTCTTTTGGCTCAACCTCCTCTATCACAAATTTCATCCCTTTCTTAAAATGGTGGCATGATTCCTACTATTCCTATTTTCACACCTACCCATCATGCCCATCGACTCTCGTAAGTACATATGCCATGGTTCTTACACCTCTAATATTTAGATTATTAGATTTATCTCAAATTGGTTGAAATATATAAGTGATTTAGATTACATGGGCCACTAAGTATTACCTATGACATTAAGGAGGATATACCTTTAGTTTACAGATACATAGACTATTCAGATATAGTGGTTTAGATCATATGGATCCATAGTGATTTCAGCTTATAGATACATAGACTATTAAGATATAGTGGTTTAGATTATATGGATTCATAAAAACTTTGATATAAATTAAAAGGTAGATACCAGATTTGAGGGCATGTACATTAATGCACGTCTCATACATAGAAATTCATACAATATGACATAATTATAGGACTAGATAGCATATTATAGGCATAATATAGAGCACATTATTTTGATATCTAGTTTTGCACATGGGGAATAGCACTATAGGTCATATCACATGTGGTTATATAAATTAGTAAATTATATATACGCATCATTCACATACCATATTTGGGGGCATAGCATAGATGTTCATGTTCTTCATCATACAATATTATATAGATGGAATGGCCACTCTTTTCTTACACATTGATCAGAGTCTCAGATTATACCTAGTCGTACCTAGGTTATCACTAGGTTAGACTATACAACCATCTGTAGTGGTTGCTCCATTATATTACCCAGACCTAGACAACATGATTTTTTGCAAGATGGAGGATAGACATTAGTTTGTGGCCTCATCGCATTTCATAGTTCTAGTTTAGATATTTAGAGTGGGTTAATGATACATTTTCCTCTTCACTACATATAAATTCTATACACACATTCTAGATTACATGAATTTATATGGTATAGAGGACAAACATTAGTTTTGGCCTGTAAACATTCCTCATTTGCAGTTAGATTTAGCATAAGGGGCAATCATTTCCCTCCTTTTCCATGTTACATGGATTCCATATTTAGATTTTGTACATGGGGCATCCATTTTTGGGATTCCTTCTTTTTTAGGCACTATTCAACTCTCCATCTACTTCCTTGGGCAAGAAGTGAGTTGGACCATTTTTAGCACATTTATCTCCATGTAAGTATGTTCAAGTATGAATTTTATTTTATTTATTTTTCTCTAGTACATCATTTCATTACATCACTAGAATAAAAGGGGTGAAAATTTATACACCCTAAATTAGTCAAGAAACCACACATATCATGTATTTTCATAGTCCTTTCATTAGAGACTCTGACTAGAGAATATGATCCTTGTTCACATTAGCCATGTCTTTTGTTTCACTTTTCTTCATCTTGTTTCACACTTGAGTCACCATTTTGTCCATAACCAATCATATGTAGCCTTCTAGATGATCATTCTATCTCAGCCAAACCTTATTTCTTGTGTTAATTCCATCCCCCAGGTCCTAAGCCTATAGGATAGGAACACTAGGAACTATAGCATTGGACCTTAGGGTATTCTATGTTTAACACTCCTATCTATCTATATTTTGAGTCTCAATGGTCAAGTTTCCTCACTTAATGAGTCCTGATCACTTCTTAGATTTATCCTAAAGTTTTCTTTATCTTTATAATATCGGTCAATGCGAATAAATTTCCTAAATTAAAAATAAAGAGTATCCTATGTAAAGGAAATTATAAGGCATTTTATATCTATCACTTACTACTTTAGCATAATACATAACTAAAAATCAATAAATAGTATAACTTAGCATTCTACATCATACATAGATTTGTATGCTTGATTAGGGAAGCCCTTAGGTGAAAGTTCAGTCTTACATCTACCATGCATTTTGATTATGCACGTTCCCTAAGGGAGAATTACATTTGATTTGAGAACCTAGATTGAGGGTTAATATAGGTAGTGATCAAGATAGTAGGGATTCTAGATCTTGCGATCATACTTCCCTTAACTAAATTTTTCTCCCTTTTGCTTTTGATTTATTTGTTGTTTCATGTGTGTAGATGGATATAGGGTTTTTAATATTAAAATATTTATACATGGAGCTCCATAAACATTCAAGATTCAAAATTTCATAGGTAGGATCACACATAGACAATGAACAAAATCTAATAAAATCATATCTTTGTTTCTAGTTTAGATAATAGCAATAGGGCCTAGACTAGTGCCAGACCCTGAAGTGTCCTATTATTGGTGCTCTTATCCTTTCACCAAATGAAAGATAGATCCAGATTCCTGACATCTAATTAATCCCATGCAATATTTTTTAGGATTTGAAATAGTCATCCTAGTCCATGTTTATAGATAAGTTACTTTTCTTTCCTATGTGATTAATTTGATCAAAATATATATTTTACCATAATTGATTATATTTTCCCCCTTACTCTAGACCCTTTGTTGTTTAGGAACTAAACATCAGTTTCACAAAATTAATAAAACATTATGATTGATATTTTGGTCTTATAAGCCAAAATAAGGCATTTGAAAAGTTAAGGAGAGGGGATTCAAACCCAAGTTGCTAGTAAAATAAATAATAAATTATCCATTAAGCCACAGACCTTCAAATTGCTATCAAAGTAGGATTATTATAATTGAAAATTAATTTTAAAAGTTTTTAATCTTGGAATCTTGAAATCAAGCTTTAATCCCTTTTAAAAGGAAAGAAAACAAGTTTCTATGTCTATATTATAGGATTAGAAAATCAAAGTCCAAAATACTATTGTAAAGACCTCTTAGTGATAATATTAAAACTTGTAAATCCCCATATTGGGAGAGAAAGTGAAAAAGATATAGAGCACGAGAAAGAGCTAGAGATAGATTTACTATAGTGCATCATGAACATATAGATCAAGAGCCCCTCATTTGGACAATTCAATTTAATAAAACATATTTTGTATCATTTTAATTGATACGTTCATCTAATGAGTAGACTCATTGATGTAACCTAAATCAATTAAATTCTGTTATCAACATAGTTTGATTTTTTAATTTATTTCTTCATTAATTTATATCTCTATATTATTTTTATTCTTGTTTTTAATTATTAAATCAAATTTTCACAAAAAAGGACAAGAAATTAAGTGATATAAGTTAAAATTTTGAAATTTGTAAATAGTGGGCATTTTGTATCAACTAACATTTTCCAATCTTGTTCACAAGAAATTTTTATAAGCAAAGAATTAATTAAAAATTTAGGGATAGAGTCTCATAATGATCCAAGCCCATATGCTTTAGGTTGGGTAAATAAAGGTGTATACATCAAGGTGACTAAGAACTATAAAGTAAAGTTTGGTATTTATGAATTTTTTTTTGATGAGGTTATAGTGGATGCTTTTCCTCTTGATGTGTGTGATCTAGTTTGTGGAAACCCTTATTTTTATATTTTGGATGATATCTTCATGAGGATACAAAATAAATACAATTTGGTAAATGATGGCAAGACCTACACCATTTTATCCTTCAAAGGTGATTCTAAAATATTTTTAGTAAGTGACTCTCATGCTAAAAGGCTAATTAATAGAAGTGGGCTATTTGATTTTATTATTTTGAGAAATATTCAAGATACATAAATGGATACACTTAAAAATTATTGTGTCAAGTTTACTAATAGAGCACAAAATTATATGGGAGATTTGGTGCAGCATTCCAATGAAGTGTTTCATGAGCCGATGAATTTTCCATTGGTGAGGCCTATTGTGCCAAAATATTAGTTTATAATAGATAATCCACTTCCAAATATTGGGTGGTATAGGATGTCCTTGAATGATGTGAATGAAGTAAAATAACTACATTTTTCTAATTACTCAAGGTTTAATCCATCATAGTACTTCTCTGTGTGGTTCTCCCATTATTTTTCTACCAAAAACATGTGGTTATGGAGAATATGTGTTTATTATATATATCTTAACAAAAGAACCATCAATAATAGGTATACTCTTCCATGGAATGATAATATTCTTGGTCAAATTCAACATGTATATAATTTTACTAAGATTAGTTTGAAATCGAGATATCACTAAGTGATAATTAAGGAAGAGGACATTTGGAAGACAACAATTAAGATAAGGAAAGGGTTATATGAATGGTTTGTTATACCTTTTCGGATATATAATGTATTGTATACCTTCATATATTTTATGAATGAGGTAATGAGACCGTTTATTGATTATTTTGTCATTGTGTATTTTTATTATGTTCTTGTTTTTAATAAAAACTTGGGATGTTGATAATGTCGAACAAGTTTTTCAAGTTTTTAAGGAGGATAGATTAATTTTTAATGGGAATAAATGTAAGTTTTCTTAAAAAATCAATTGTCTTCATCTAACATGTGAAATTGTTGATTAATACAATAGACATAGAGGCCATCATGAAATCACCAAATCATTCTAATGTGATTGAAACAAGGATCTTTGTTGTTGTATTTTAGTATTTGAGGAATCTCGTAAATATTTTTTCTCCCATATCCATACCTTTGTATGTTTTTACAAGTTGTGAGAATTATATTTGGGGTAGTAAAAAAAGATGTACTTGATATGTTAAAACATAATATTATCAATGATATGTATTAGATTTGCCTAATCTTTAGCTAAATTTTGAGGTAGAAACAAATTCAAGTAACTACTTTATGGGGGATCTCCTATTACAAAGGGATAATATTGTATGTTAAACATCATAGTTTTATCGTGGTGTAATTCTAAATTATTGGACACACAATAAGAAATTATATACTCTTGTTTAATTAGTTCAAAATTGGAAACGTAATCTTATGGATAAGGAAACTGTTATCCACACATATCACCAATCTCTCTAATATTTTCAAGCACAAACCAAACTTCAACAAGCTAGACATTATAAGTGGATGGGGGTTTTTGAAATAATTTAATTTGATTATCAAATCTAAGAAATGTTTAACTAATAAATATTATTTATTATTTATATTTTGAAGTATTAAACATATAATAATCTCACAAATAATACATTGCTAAACCATTTGTATAATTTGCTCAGGATATATTCATTGAGGTGGAGGATTACATTTTATAGAATTTCAAAATCATGTAATCATGGAGGAAGAACTTATATATTAAAACCACTATGTCCCTTTATTATACCCTATACATTCTTAGTAATTCATATCTAATAGTGAATTAAAACTCACACCATTATTTATTTTTATATAGCTATTACAATTAGCTCTAATAGTGAGTTTTCATTTATTTACATCATTAGCTCTTATATTTCAGTTTTAAGATGTATGTCATTTTTACTTATAGTACTAACATTAAACTTTTTATTTATTCTTTTTTTGATTTTTTTGATTAATTATTGAGTAAATTACAATTTCTACTTCCACATCTTCTGAAATCCTTTTCTTTTTTGTTAGGAGAGTTGAGATCATGTGTTCTAGTGACTATGATGGCATTTGACCAAGAATGAATAAAAATATATTATATTTGGTAGACAAGGTATTTAACATAATGTCCATAGCATCTTTATCATTAATTGGTTCTTTTATTTCTCCTAAATACCTTATGATAGATCTGAGTTCATTTATATGACTAGATATGGTGCTTCCTTCACTGATTTTTTTTTTGAATAAGTGTAGTTTTAAGTAAAATATAGCATTATCTAATTTAACATCAAATAACTTATTCAGATTATCCTAAATTTTAGTGGATGACTTTTTCAAATATACATAGTGTAGTTTGGAATCGAAAAGTGCAAGGCTAATGATAGCTTTGGCCTTATCATCTCTTTTATTCCATTCTAGTAATTCATATGCATATATGGGCTATGTTACATTCCACTAAATATTACCTACAAGTTTTTTCTCATTCATTACATTTTAATTTTAAATTTCTGCATTTGAAATTAAAGACCAGTAATTTTTTTTAGTGGAATATCCATGTTTAAAAAATTACCAAGACAACAACACTAGACATTGATTACCCTAGAAATGCATCCGTTTACAAAGAGACAAATTTTGGACAGTGACAACTCATTAAAAAAAACTTTAATGACATGATTTAATTGACATATAAAATGAATTTAAAATTTAAATTTTTACTTTTGAACTTAACAAATTTAACATACATTGAATCTTCAGACTATAAAGCTTAATAAATCTATAAATAAGGACATTTATTTTTAATGATTTATTAAGTTTTGACAAAATAAACCTAAAACAAATAAATATAATTTAAATTTCATATGTATTTAATACAACCTCAATATAACATTTACTACAACAAATTAATATTAAATTATAAACCTATACTTGTAAACACATATAATATCAAATTATTTGAATAATGAAAAACACCTGAGAGATGATGTTATAATGAACTGCATGATACTTGGCAAGAAAATTGAATATTTCATTTCGTGTTAATTGATAGATGGATGAATCAAATATATGTACTCAGATGATAAGGTACATGACTTTAAAACCTACAAGTAGTTTATAAATATTAAAGCATATCACCAAAACTATGGAGGCATGATACATAATGCAAGATGGAATAATTGTATAATAAGAACATGGGTTTGGATATGCATATGTTCCAGGTGTATATAGATATCCATAAATATTATCATAAAAACAAAAAAAATATTATATAGCTTGATGCAAATTGAATGATAAGAAAATCATGAAAATAAAATTATTTACAAGTCACACAAAAACTGTCAGCTATGTGTTACACGTGGATTTCATAAAGTAAAATCATGGTGGATAAGAACTTGTATTTGGAACCAATACAAAATGTGATGTAAATGGAATAAGTGTGAAATCAAGATACATGCTCCTACATGGATGATTATCTAAAAAATTCTATCACTGAGATTATTGGAGTGGGTGACTATACAAAGTTGTGATGAATAAAACAAGGAGCTCTAAGATGTCTTGTAATCACAAGATAACACTAAAAAAACTAAATTTATTTTATGGGACTCTCATGGTTTTGTGATCTGATACTAGATAATATTTTTGGTTTAGATTTTTAATACTAAAACAAATAAAAAGTTCACAATCGATACAATACTAAACAATATTTATAATTTGATATGGATATATTCATTGAGATGGAAGATTACATTATATAGGCTTTCAAACTCTTATAATATATGAGGAATGACTTATAGTTATAAACAACTATAATCATTAATTCCTTTCTACACATTATCACTAATCCATATCTAATAGTGAGTTGAAACTCACAGAATTATTTATTTTTATATAACTATTAAAATATTTACTCACCCATGTGAGTACTAAAAAAAATATACCTAATAATACACTAGTTGATATGTTCTCTGTAACTCTTTTTATTTCAACCATGGGGAACCATAACTCTTCTTGAGCCTTTTACATGTGAGTCTTATGTAGAGGGATATGAATATGATGTAGAATTTTTGGAGTAGTTATTTCAAGTAAAGAACACCTAAAGTGTAAGATTTGATTCTAAGTGGTATAATTATGTTCAATATGGGTTGGTATATAAGTTGGTTTATATTTGTGTGCCTATGTAGAAATGATCACAACTAGTGAGAGAAGCACATAATTCAAAATTTATAACAAATTTTGGTGTTAAAAATATTATTGCAGATTTATAAAGGTGTGTTTATTATCCTAATATGTAGTTTCATGTTGTTAATTTCATACACGAATGTGTGTTATGTAGTATAGGAAAGGATATTAATAGGAAGTTGGATTTGTATATTTTATTATAAATTTATTCTATGTCATGGGAGAGTATTTCCATGGATGTTTTAGGAGAGTTACCTATATCAAGGAAGGGGTATGAATAGATCTTTTTGGTTGTGGGTTAGTTTAATAAGATGTGTATTATTATTCATTTTAAAAATATTATAAAATATAATCATGCAACTAATATAATACAATTATAATCCATGGGTTCATTTTGGTTTGACAAGTTCTATTACTTTAGATTAGGACTCAAGATTTACTAGTAATTTCTAGGCCATATTCTAGGAAACGATGGATGCCAAGATTAAAATATCCGCAATTTTTTATCTAAAAATTGATGGGTAGAGAAAATTTATTAATAGAATATTGTTATATCTCTTGAGAAGGTATAACTATAATCATCCTAAGACTTGGGATGAAAATTTGGTGTATACTCATCATTTCTATAATAGGGTGGTGCATTCTTCTACTAGGAAAAATCATTTTGAAACTTATCTTGTATACTTATGTCTATGTACATTTGATGATGTTTTGACATAACCATAAAATTAAAGCAGAAAGTGAATCAATAGGTCCACAAAGATAAAAAAATTCATTAAGAAGATTAAACAAATTCACCTCCATGTACAAGATAAGTTGAAGGTGTCACAAGCCAAGTACAAAGAAAGGAATGCTCAACATAGGACTAAGCATAATTTAATATTTTGGAGATAATGTATGGTTGTACTTGAATAGAGATAGAATCCAAGGTAAAACTAAGAAACTTAAGCCTCATCAGTATGGTCAATTTTAAATTATTGAAAAAGTGTTGAAGAATGCATTTAGACTTGACTTATTACTTTATATTAAGATTTATTGAGTTGCAAATGCAAAGATATTGTGTATATTTGATCCTTCTATGTTAGATAATGAACATGAAACCTTGTTGCTAGTTTAAATTAAATAATTCAATCTTGATAGTCACCTTTATTTGGAAAAGGATGTTGTGCTATATAATAAATAGAGGAAAACATGATGAATAGTGGAAAAGTATTAGCTAATTGGGTTAAAGGGTTAGCTACCAAATAAAGCCAAATAGTATTCTGGAGAAGATTCGGGGAAGAAATTTCCTCACTTATAGAGTTCCTAAACCTTTTATAAACTTAAAAGATTCAAATTGGAGGTATGATCCAAAATGTGGATCTAATGTACAAAAGATGATTGTTATATGTAATTTATGCTTATAAGACACTATTTCAAGACAATCATGTTAAAACATCAATTATAATGGGAAAAATAGTATGAAGGTGATTTGGAAATCCTTATAAAGGTGAAATTATAGAATTTCAACTATTCAATTTGAGTGGTATTTTTTTATAGATGACTAAACAATCAGTTTGTGAAGGTGGTAGTTGTATAACTATTGGTATGTTTAGGTGAGAATTGCATAAAAATCAAAACCACCCTAACATATTCATAACCACTAATATGCATATCATTGTGTCTTTTTTACCATATAAAACATGGGAATGGTAATGTTTGTAAAATTTTACACTCCCTTACAATAATTTGGTTGATATCTTTAGTGGCTTTTAAGATGAGAGGGTATATGTACAATTTATATTGAAGGCAAAGGACATCAGAATCATGAAATAAAAAGGTATTGAAAATATTTGAAACTAGATTGAAATTGTAATTTATTAGTTTGAGTCCTTGTTTAGTTTATCTTATTATTTCATATCTATGAGTGGTTGTTTCATTAGTGTTAGTTCATTTTTAAGTGTCTAAGAGGTGAGAAAAAATTGTGTGTGCAAACTTTGCATAGTTTAGGAGTGAAATCTCTATTAATGAAAGCCATGTTTTATAATAACTTATACATTTATTAAATTTTATAGTTTAAGGGGATCATAATTTCTTCACCCACTAGTGGTTTTTATACACTGAGCTTACCTAGGATATATAGTGTGTTGATATTGTAGTTCATGTCATCTTTTGGTTCATCTTTATATTTAGTATTCTAAAATTTTATTTTCAAAACTTATTTATCTATGTATTAGAACTGAGAAGTGGTAGAGACTAGTTATCTTTTAATCATAAGTTGAGCTGGGAGTATAGGATCCATGTTGGTTAAGCTTAGTGTGGAATAGACAACATTTTGTGGAATGAAATCCATCACCTAAAAAGGAGGGAATATATCCAAAAATATAATATGTTATTCATTCATAAAAAAGTAGAGTTGAGTTATCACAAATTGATTTTCAATTTCTTAATGCCCTAAAAGACTAAAGAAGATTTATGTTTTAGCTACAGTTTCATAGAAGTTTCCTTGAAGTGAAAATATGGTTCATATACCATCAAGATATTTATTCCTATTATCATATTTTAAATTTGTATTTAAAGTTTTTATTTTCACATTGATATATTAAGACATTAACTAATTACATTTGTTTACAATCACAATCTATATTTAACAAGAATTATTAACACATGTGGGTGGAGTCTATCCCAACCATCTAGACATTTTGTCCTTCCCTCCCTCGGTAAATGCACGTACATATTTCCTTTTTTAACTTTGATGCATGGATACATTTACACACACATTCACATCAAAATGGGGATTTATGTAAATATATATTTTCGGCCCAACATCTTATTCAATTCCATATTTTTTAAGCATTTCTACTCTTGGTCCACTTGTGAACATTTAAATAATTTCAAAGACCTTTTCACCCACATTAGAGTCTATCTATCCTTGATCCATATATATGTCCTCATATTCATTTATCATCATGTTCAAGATCCTAGTGATCCATTCTTTCAATAGTTTTATTTATATTCTAAGCCTTTTTAACTCTTGGCTTGGAATCAATAATTTGTTGATTTTGTCCTAATCAGAATCTATGACCTGTTGATTCTATATTTCATGCTTTTATGGGTCCATTTCACCCTTGCATGATTTCATGTGACTTTATTTTACTTATAACTATTCTACATGGTTTTCCTCATGGTTAGATGTGTCCTAGAGAACCATATATATACAAATCCACCATAAGTCATTTACCCACTATCAATAAAACTAAGAAGCCTTCCTAAAATATTGAGTTGCACATCGATTCCATTTATTTATATACTTATCAAAGATCCTTATAATTGATCTTTCATTGCATTTACTTCAATTTCAAGTCTTTTACCATCATCACCTTGTGCCAAAATAAGGTTATAGTAGGATCATATGGTTGTGTTTGATTATCTATGAGAGGAGGTGAAGCATGTCTCTTACATAGTTTGGATTTCACTCACATGCACTAAAAATACTTTAACTCTAATTCAAATAATATGTGTGTGTGTGTGTGTGTGTGTGTGTGTGTGTGTGTGTGTGTGTGTGTGTGTGAGAGAGAGAGAGAGAGAGAGAGAGAGAGAGAGAGAGAGAGAGAGAGAGAGAGAGAGAGAGAGACTCATCAATAAGTTTCCCAAGTGAACTAAATTCCACACACTATTCTCTTACTATATTTGAGGGTTAGATCAAATATAGAAAGAGAAACATCTTGACACAATTTTTTCAATCAATTCCACAAATTGAAGATATAACCCTTCTCACCATCAAGTAGTGCTCAAGTCTACAAAATTATAGAATATGAAAAGTAGCAAATAACACAATTGGCTCCCATGTACATAATCATTAACAACAAAAGTATGCAATCTAAAACCTATTAATTTTGATTGGTACATAATCGTTGCCTTACCAATTCTAATCGAGAGATAGTTTAGATTTATATTCGTAGGGTTTAGATTTTTAGGTTTTTAATATATTAGAAATTATTGTTCACACATATAGTTTAGTGTAAATAATAAAAGTTATTTAAATAAATTATTATTAAGGTGTTGAGAAACAACTTGATATTATATTAATATGGGTGTGTATGTACATGAATTGTAGGTATAATAAGAACTTACTAGAGGTATTCTAGGAAATCAGGTTAGATACTATAATGATGTGAGAGAGATCGAAGGAAAGATGAGATTTGAATCCTTTTATGTAGGAACCCAGTCATATATTTATATGTGTAACTACTATCGAATAAAGGGATTGAGTTTATCGTGTATTTTAGTGTTTGCAGTCTAAACGAAAACTACATTTGGTATCAAGAAAAAACCGCTTATTTGATTGTAAAATGTTTTGATAAGAGCGAGGAGCAGCCACCGTTTTCATTGCCTCATCTAATGAAAATTCACATACGTCGGTCTTGTGTTTAAATTCTGTGTATCAGTATAGGTTAGGGTTTTATTTAGAACTGTTAAGGTAACGTGGTCAGATCAGATGCCATTCATATTGCATTAGCTTCATGCCTCCAATGATTTTAATTTACTCCAGCGTGCATTGCAACATTGAACTGACGATGCATTAAGGATCGATGCATCGCTTTTCGCATTGAGTCTTTAATGGAAGATTGACCTTTCGGCCAAAATATATTTGAGCTATTAATTCATACAAAAAGTATATTTTCACCTATATTTACCGAAATCTGTATACCATTTACTGTCTAACTCCTTCCCACAAAATCTGTGTAATTTTATTTTCCCACGCTCTCTTCCGTACACAGAGGGCGTCGTCTTCAACCGTGCACACAATTAGCTCAAGGGCGTGCTCATAGATGATTTTGTTACCAGTTTTTCATCTGAATGAACTGGAGGTGGAGCATCGTCGAATTTGATAATTATTTCGATGTATATTACACACAGTTGAATCGCATAGAGCTTTGGGCCTGGTTCAGCCCAAGGATGTTGATTTAGATCTGTTTGAATTAGAAATGTGCAATGTGGAGATCCTGATCTTGAGAATAAAACTGAGGAAAAGATAGATCAATTTATAAGTTTGGTGTAAAAGCATCCGAATAGGAAAAGCCAGATATGCCTATACTTCTATGAGATTAGAAACAAGCAGACCCATGAGTGCTTTTAGTGGGAATAATGACATATTTCTATGAATGTTATAAATCCAACCTGCCCATTTAAGTAAGACATCCTTATAATTCGTCATTATTATTTATTAGTTTTGTTTTGTTTTAGGTGTTATGTATGCTTTGTTACTAGTCATTTGTTTAGATGTTTTTCGAATTTATCAATTAGGTTGTTCTCAAAGAAAGTCATTTTGGTATAACTTATATAACTTAGCATTTTGTATATTAGATATTTATTTATATTTTTTTTTTAAGATTATTTTTTTAATATTATTTTTATCAATTAGTTATATTAGTGTCTTTGTCTATATTCAAGTTGTATTTAAATTAAATGAGTATGTTAAAGTAGTCATTTTTTTAAAAAAAAGCTTATGTAAATGGATGCATTATAGGTCAAAATTGACATCCAATCAATGTGGTGACAACAAATTTTACCAAACTAGTTAAAGTCAGGGATAATATCTAATTGTAGTGGAGGTTGTTTATGATGTTTGACATTAAGTGGCAGTGGCCAACAACAAAGGTTACAAACCAAATCAATGAAGACATAGTTCTCAAATATTTTATTGTATGGTATTATATATATGGGAAGTTTCTAAATGTTCTATTATTTTAATGATAATGTAGAGATTAAGATCATATAAGCAATAGCATGAAGTATTACTGATAAGTAGATTAGTTTAATTGATGTTTTTGCATCAGTTACTTGATGAATCCCAATTCATAAAACATGTAATTACATGAATAGGTTGATATAACCTATTTATCATCAACATAGTTCCCATAATTAATGTGAGTGTCAAGACCTTGAATAGATTGGTCAATCCCTATTCATGTTTCTAATCATCAAGTATTGTTGTCTCCTCATGTTCACGTTAAGGGTGGAACGTTAAGAATTAGTGCTCTATGATATAGTTTAGTGTGAGTAATTAATATATATATATATATATATATATATATATATATATATATATATATATATATATATATATATATATATATATATATATATATATATTGAGGTGTTGAGAAAAAAATTAATATTATGTTAATTTTGGTGTGTATGTATGTGAGTTGTAGGTTTAATAGAAACTAACAAGTGATATTCTATGGAATTGGGTGAGATACTATAGGGATGTGAGAGGTATTGAAAGAAAGATAAGATGAGGTTTGAATATTTTTATGTAGGAGCACACTCATATAATTATATGTCTCACTACTATTAAGTAAAGTGATTGAGTTTATTGTGTATTTTAGTGTTTAAAATCTGAACCAAAACTAGATAATATAATCATCTTCGGAATTATTTCTAGCCTCAATTTTTTATAATTCTTCTTAAGTGTCTTTATTTTCATCTCTTTGTATTTTTTTCATTTTTATTGTTTGTTAAGTCATTTATTAGTGATTTCACTTTCCATTTCAAGGATAACTTAGCTCTGATTCCTATTTTGGATTACATTATCCTAAATTTAACTCATGCTCATTAATTTTACCATTTCACAGTGTCATTTATCCATAGTGTTGCAAATTGGTAAAATAGATTTGTACTAAATTATGTATTATCTTTCCTAATTGGGTAATCTATACTGAAATGAGTTAATTAATATTCCTTTTATAATGTTTTCTTATCTTTCTCATTGATTTAATAATCACAAGCATGGATGTGGTAGGTCATTTCTTGGACATTACCTAGTGTCGTTGGTTACAACATCATAAAACAAAATTTACATTTTTTTTGAACAAATAAATGGGTTATTACCAATGTAGTGGTTAGGTGTTTTTATGTTATTTTATTGTTTATTTTAGCTTACATGGGACTTGATCCCATGAAATTTGTCTTATTTTTTTAATCATGCATGAATATGCCCCAAGTCATTCTCCTTTACCTTCAGTCACAAGGGTTGTGTCATTTTCTTCTTATTAAGGGGCATAAAAATACATGATATTGAGAAATAGGGCTGGTTGAGTGAAAGGGGATCCAAAAAATTAACTTGTGTTAATAACACTAGGCTTTCTTTTTATTTAATCAAGGGTGTCATTAGGGTTAATCAAATTGTTCTAACTAAATTCTTATTTGAAAACATTACATACAATCATCAAATATGCATTTACTCAATGTGTAAGTGTATTCAAGAGTGAATATTCTCTTAGCCTTCTCAATATATACAACGTGAGAAGTTTGTAAAATTTAATATTTTTACACCTATAACTCTTGTATATTTTAACAATCATTCTTTAAGGCCTCAAAATGTACAAAAACCAAAGGTTTTCACAAAATTGACACCATGTGAAAATCAAAGCCTTACATTCAATACTAAAATATTAAAAATGACCAAGTACTGATCATATTAGATATTTTAAAATTATCTCTTAAACGGTAATTCCTATATCTCTAAGATGAATTTCAAAAAAAACACAGTGCCCCTATTTTATTTTACTTACTAAAATAGATTTAAAACATAAGAATATAAATGTATCTTATATTCAATTTTTTATTTTAATAAATAAACATGAACCCATTGAACATAAAAATGTTCCATTTTTATAACAATAGTAACCTATAAATGTTTTATTTCATCCACACTTCACTTTAGGTTTGTTAATTAATGAGCCAAAAATAAAAACACTATACACACTTTTATGTGGACCACATTTCAGCACAAACATGTCTTATTTTTGGCCCCTGATCTTGCCACACTGATGCATGTGTAAGATTATTTAAAATCAAAACCTCTTAGTAAATTTATAATGAGGGATTCATACTTGAAACATTCATCAAACACTTTCCAAACTACATATAAGCCTCCTCATTTTATGTGCATGCCAAGAAAGGAATTTAGATTTAAGACATCTGATGAAAATGTTAATTTTATCGTCATGTTTTCAATCTAATCTCATACATTTTTATCAACTAAAAAATATGGTTTTTATTATATTTCTATAATGGCATGGGTTTGGAGGTTAGCATGGATGTAGTGGAATTTACAAATAGTATCACTTAATCAGTGTATAGTGATAGTTTTAAGGACATTTATAGTCTATTATTTAATAATAAACTCAATTAATCAATGTCTAATGAGGGGATTAATGGTATTTACATGGTTATTTATAACGAAATTCTGATTGTTAAATTCTATTGAGGGTTGTAATGGCATTTATAGGTTTTAGGGGTTTTCATAAGGTATAATAGACATGGAAGTAATAATAATGATTGATAATGTGTAATCTTATTTCCATGAAAAAGTATTTCTCATGTATCATGTGCCCTAACTCCATATCATATGTCTTATCCACCACCTTCCCTCACTATTCTAGAATGGATTGCTCGTAGTGTGAATGTTGTGGTTGAATTCAATGTCTACAGATCATGGATATTTTTTATTTATCATGGTCTAAACCTATTTTTTAGTGAATATAAAAGCCCTCTAAAATATATTTTCAATTTAAATTATCATAAATTTCACACATAACAATTTTTATAAACATGGTGTTACAAATACTTCACATTTATGTCATAACTATTGATGATTGTTAGATATGTAATATTTTAAGTGTAAAACATAGCCTCTAAGTGATAATTTGCTATCAAAATCACATAAAATCTACAATAAAACATAGTTATTTAGTCTAAATATACCATTAAATTCATATCACTCAAACATTCCTTAATATTATTTGGACATATGACATTTTTTATGGGAGCTTGAGAGAGTGAAAATTCATCATCTTTGTTATATTGTGTTATAATTGTTAAAGTTTTAAAATTTCCATTTGATGGACCTACATATTCAACAAAACATGGGATCTCTATTGAGTGTGGGATTTTTCTTAGTAGATAACCTCTAGAGATGGTTGGTTATGTTTTCTAATTAAATATTAATCTACTCACATAAAATTAAACATGGAGGCATGAAGGGGAACATAAATAACAATAAAATGGTGTTGATGCACACAAATAGATAATGGGAAGATTTCTTATCTATAATAACATAATATTTAAAGCATATATAAAATTAAGTAAAAATAAGTAAATAAAATTAATGCAAGGGAAAAATAATAAGAATAAGTTATCATAGAAATATCTATACCAGAAGTGGACATAGAGAGCCATAAAATAATTTCTCTTTTAGAAAATATTCATAGTCCATTACATTTCACATAAGGGTTCCAGATATTCATGTATGTCAAATTAAAAAAAGGCTTAAATATGAATTAAGTAAATTAATAAAATATAAAAATCTTAGGATATCATTTCCCCAATTTTATAAATGAGCTAGTTTTGTTGATGTGTAAGAAAAGTGAA